>PVKM010019906.1:0-23786 GCA_004027735.1 Carollia perspicillata | reverse complement strand
GTGAGCACAGAAGTGCAAGCCAACACTGAATGTTCTATGCTTTGAACTGCTTAGCAAATGCCTGACCTGCACAAATGGATAGCTTCCCTTTTAAGGCTAAATAATGAGAAAGAAAGAAATAAAAATTAAAAGAAGAAACACAGAGCCTCTAAAAAAATCTTAAGAAATAGGAAGAGGAGGAAGCTATAAGAGTATAAATGAATATTAAAGTAAATTTTGAAGCATGTAAGTCATAAAAGAATTCACAGTGGAAATGACAGGTATATTTGATACTATGAAAATTGAAAAATCATGTAAATAAAAACAGCAAACACTCACAATATAGCTTACTATGTGCCAAGCATTGATCTAAAAACTTTACATCCACTAGCTCATTTAATTTCCATAAGAACACTATGAGCAAAGCACTGTTGTTATCTTCATTTCCCCAATGGGAAAATGGAAGCAAAGAGGCATCAAGCAACTTACCCAAGACCAGCAGTTATTCAAGGGTAGAGCTGGGATTCATGTAGAGGCAGTATGATTCTGCATAATGACAATGAAAGCATTAAAGCAGTAATAATTTAAAATTTCCATTTCAAATTTGGCAAACATTGAAATAATATATTTTAATGTTGCCAAAAAATTCAGGGACAAGAGCATTCTTACACTAGTTAGAATATATATTAAGTCAACCTTTCCGGTGAGCAATTTGAAAACATATGTCCTACTTCTACCACACTTGTGAATTTTAGAGAAAATCAGATATATGGTAAGAAGATTTATGTGCTAAACTTTGCCTTGTGAAATTATTTATAATAAATATGTAAATGAATTAAAAACTCAATACAAGAAGGATATTAAGTAAATTAAGATTCATACATTGTTAAAATTATATAGCTATTAAAATCATTTATAAAAATTTCTCAAAGTGTAATGTTAATAAAACAACCAATAAAAACTTATATTCCCAATATTGACAAAACCATTAATATGCTTTTATATGTATAAAGCAAAAGAAAATAACACAATTATTTATTATAAAATTTAAAAATTTTTAAAGATTTTATTTTTTATTTTTTAGAAAGAAGGGAAAGGAGGGAGGAAGAGAGGAAGAGAAACATCAATATGTGGTTGCCTCTCTTACACCCCCTACTGGGAACCTGGCCCTCAACCCCACATGTGCCCTGACTGGGAATTGAACCAGTGACCCTTTGGTTCACAGACCAGCACTTAGTCCACTGAGCCACACCAGCCAGGGTGAATTTAAATTCTTTTGAAAATATTCTCCACTTGTTTACTTTTCCAACCATAGGCAAGAGTCACCTATCAGAAAGTCAAATGTAGTTTTCAAGTAGAAGTATGTGAGAGGAAGAACGACAAGTAGAAAAGTTATTTGAACAAGTAATAAAGGAGAACTTCCCCAATCTGGCAAAGGAAATAGACTTCCAGGAAGTCCAGGAAGCTCAGGGAGTCCCAAAGAAGTTGGACCCAAGGAGGAACACACCAAAGCACATCATAATTACATTAGCCAAGATTAAAATGAAGGAGAGAATCCTCAAAGTAGCAAGAGATAAGGGGATAGTCACCTACAAAGGATTTCCCATCAGATTGTCAACTGATTTCTCAAAAGAGATCTTACATGCAAGAAGGGGCTGGAAAGAAGTATTTCAAGTCATGAAAGGCAAGGACCTATATCCAAGATTGCTCTGTTCAGCAAAGCTTTCATTTAGAATGGAAGGACAGATAAAGCGCTTCTCTGATAAGGTCAGGTTCAAAGAGTTCATCATCACCAAGCCTTTATTAATGAAATATTAAAGGGACTTATTTAAGAAAAAGAAGATAAAAATTATGAACAGTGAAAGGACAGCATACTCACAGTTATTAACAACCCACCTAAAACAAAAGTAAACCAAGTGGACAGCTAAAGCAGGAGCGGAGCCAAAGAAATGGAGATCACACAGAGGGTTAGCAACACGGGAGTGGGAGGAGAGTCGGGGAGAAAATACAGAGAATAAGTAGCAAAGACAGTGAGGAGAAAATAGACAGGGGGAGGGCAAGGGTAGTGTGGGAAATATAGAAGCTAAAGAACTTATGACACATGGACATGAACTAAAGGGGGGGAATGTGGGTGGGAGGGGGTGTGCAGGGTAGAGGGGAATGAAGGGGAGGAAATGGGACAACTGTAATGGCATAATCGATAAAATATATTATAAAAAAGAAGTATGTGGAAATATTGACTTTAAATGTTAATTTTATTGCATGACTTGGATTGCTTTTAATATTATCTGGTGGGAAACATAATTTAATTTTATAAATAACAGTTAAGTTAAAAGCAAATCAGTTTAATAATTTCTCTAGGCCATTAAAATATTACTTTTACCTATAATGTGCAAACCACTGTGCTAGGTGAGATAAGGGTTTTCATTAGGGTTACGAAAGGATCTTTCATCTTGACAGTGCCCAGACCATAGCAAAGCTCAATAAAAAATTGAGGGAGGGGTGGATGAAGGGGAAGTGTTCAGTGAAGGAAGGGAAGGAGGTAGGGGAGAGGTAGAAAGGGAGGGAGAGAAGAGGATGGGGGAGAAATGGAGGGATAACCTTGTATGGAGTTTAAGATATGAACAGCAATATTTAGGTAGAAGGCAATATGTGCTAAAATTAAAATCTAGACAGATATGCAAATGTTAATTACGGTTTAGGGTCCGGTGATGTTTATGGACTGACTTATGAAAAATGGGTTTAATTTTAGCAAACACAGATGGGAAGTGGATTGTTGTACGCATGCACAATGGACATCACTGTATGATCTGAAATATTGAATGGCTTGATTGATCTGCCTGGGATTTTGACTTCTACACTAATTTGTATCCTCTTGCCTTGGAGAAAAAGTTGAGATTATATTTCTCTCCATACAGAAGTATATATTCAATGGTTTGCTATTATGCTTTTAATAGCGTAACCAACTCCTTTCTCTAGACAATAAAAATCTGCATGATTCAGTCCTTCTCAGCATCTCCTCTCTATTTATAGTTCCTCCCTTACTCTGTACTCTGACCATACTGACCCTCTTTCAAGTTCTCAAATTGAAAAGCTTTGTATATTTTCTTTCTTTCGCTGTAATACTCTACTCCATGCTCTTTGTTTGGTTGTCTCTAGCTTTGTTTAATTTGTATTGTTCAACTTAATATTTACCCCCTTAGATAGCCTATCCTGACCACCATTCATTATCAATGTAAGTAGAGGTTCACTTATTTATTGGATAATTAGCTGATAGATCCATCGAGTTCTGTCTCTCCCACCAGACAATGATATCCATAAAGTCAGGCAACATCTCTGTCCGATTCGACATTTAGTCCATTGGCATCACATAGTAGGGGTTCAGAGGATATTTGAATATTTAAACCATTGCACTTAATGAATGATGACTCAGAGACAAAAGAAATTTTAGTCATTTGCAGAGAAAAGTGTTCTAACTATTTAAGATACAAAATAACACTGGGAATTAAAATGAAAGAGCCTTCAGCGACGCCACCGAGATAATATCCAGAGGGTTCAGCAATGATATCCTTAAAAAGAAGAGACAGTATTATACTCATTTACAGTCTCATGTAAAGGACAGTGACTCTGCTTGTAATAAAGGCAGAGATTAAAGGAGCAGGAGTAGGTTTAACTTCTAAAGATGATGGCTGCTTTTTCTTTTTTATGTCAAAGTTGAGATTGTGGCAGGAAATCCTATTAGAGATATCCACAAGTGTTTGGAATTAGGAGGCAGTTTCTCGGGAAGGTGGTTAAATTACAAAACAGTTTGATGTTAAACCTGAACAGTGAAATGCCTCTAAAGGTAATTACTGTAGTTGAATGTGACTTTATTGGAATTCAAGGGCAGTACCCATTGGGTTATGTAATACTATAGGCTTAAAATACTTCTGATTCAGTCAACTCAGACTCTTTGAGTTATATATGTTAATGTATATGTATTTAAAAACATTGCTCTTTAATGCTTTTGCTGTTGTTGTTGTTGCTTTGGCAGGACTTCTGGGGAAACTGAAATGTTTACGTTAGCGATTCCTCAAAATTTGGACTTCAGTTAGAGGATTTGGTTTAATGCCACATATATCATCTTTCTTTATTCCTACACCAGTTTACTGATAAATGAGTCACTGTTCAAAACTGTTTGAAAGCAGAAAGCAGCACTCGCCAAATAGATACGAAAAGACAAAAGGCTAAAGATGCTAAGTTATGTGTTAGTGATGAGGAAAGGGCATATGTTAATAGCAAAATTAGTCTACTGTGATTGGCATTAGGGAATAGTTAAAGTCAGCGACGTCGGCATGCTTCAGAGCGTGGTAAGCATCTGAGTTAGGTCTGCGGTGATTGCTGGGTTCAGGAAGAAATTTCTGTGCATTTGGAATGTACTCACAAGTCAGCAAAGTCTATTTTCTGGTGTAGTGCAGTTCGGCATCTTGCTGAAAAAGACCGGTTAAGGCGGAGGGGCCCATCAAGAGCAGTTTAAGAAGGAAATTGCCACAGAAAAAAGGAGGAACAAAGGAAGATTTGGCACTCGTGGAAGACCACCTCTCTCTGGTAATCTGTTTTGGCCGAGTTTTGTCGGAAATAGATCCACCGCATGTGATTGGTAGATCCAGAGCTGGGCGTGCTTTCTGTGTGGTTTTCCTAACATCAAAGAAACGTTTGTGGAGCCTGGCGCTGTAGGGCACCTGCTCACATTTATTAACAACGTGTAACTCATTTGGATTT
The DNA here is from genome assembly GCA_004027735.1 of Carollia perspicillata. NCBI lineage: Eukaryota > Metazoa > Chordata > Mammalia > Chiroptera > Phyllostomidae > Carollia > Carollia perspicillata. Next base: position 19,046 of record PVKM010019906.1, on the reverse strand, counting down.
GGGAGGAATACATTTTTCTCCTTCCTTGTTAATTCAGGTCCAGTAGAATGGTTTTGTTTAGGTTCGGTGCTTGCCGACCGGCATGAGCAGGCTGGACGCTGCATTTAGCCCCTGCCTGGTTGTCTTTATATCCAAAACTCAGTTAAGTAAATGTGGTTTGTTTGCCCTTTCTTATTACTGTGAAGTCCTTTCTGCTTCAAGTCTATTAAAATATTTTTCTCCTAATGGCTCTTCTCTCCTGTAACCAGAACCTCTCTCTTTTGTACCTGATACTTTCATTTTTTTCCCTTTGAGCTCACAAGTGGAAGGGTGGGACCCCATCTGAACCGCATGGAAGGCCGTGCTTCCTCTGCCCTTTTCCCGTGTTACACCTGACAGTGCTTCCGCAGGTGACGCGAAAGCACTCCAAAGCTATTTAAACCTGACTCTGAGAAAAGATTTAGACATCATTTTTCTTCTGCTTTACTGTTATTTGCTTCTCTTTGCTGTATACTTAGATCTTTAGTACCTTACTTTTCTTAAAGATTAAGCCTATTGTATTTTCTTACTTTTCCTGGAGAGCATAACCTTTGGAAATCTGTATACACATTTTCATTCGTTACACTCTTAACACGAACTGTCCAAGCATTCAAATCTGGGCAAATTTCATCCTAGCTAATCCATGACATGGGGAAAACAAACAAACAAAAGTATCCTCTTTGTGTTTGATGGTTGGTTTACATTTAGAATACTAGACAAATAGACATTTTTGGATAATTTGATCTAATTCAATTAAGAGGGCTTTCAACACTTGTTTAACCCACAGTTTTCTCTCTCACTGAACACATACTAGGATGCAGAAATGAAAGCTTAGAAGTCTTGTGATTTCCAAACTTGCTGTTTGAAGAAATCTGGAGCTCGGGTTTTATACCTTCTCCTGAGGCTAATAGCCCCAATGGGTTTAATATTGTTATAACATTATAATAAATGTTCTGTTATCTTCATCATTTTTCAATTCAAGTTTTTTCCACAACCGTTCTGCTTTCTTGCCAGTTTACTGTCACATTATTTTTCCACAGTTAACTTCCTGGACAAATAAATGTGCTGGATTTATGCAATTGTGCTTTGGAGCAAAACTGGCCATTTTGGCTATGGCTGCACTTGCTCGTCATCCTGTGAGAAACGGTATATCCTTTGGCAGGGGTTTATGAGGCTTTTTGTGATTCATCGCTCTGACTCAGGATGGTCTCCCTAGCCCTGATGGTTTTCTGATGACTTAGAATGTTGAAATAGAGAAAGAAATGGATAACTAAGAAACAAATGACAAATTATAGCTCTGTACAAAACCCTTCTGATTATGGCACTTTCGTAGTATCATTCGATTAAGAATATTTTACTGATGGAAAGATCTTTTAAATGTGGTCACATTTGGAAAATGCTTTCTGTGTTTTGGGAAATCTTTGGCACTATCATTATTTAAAGAAAAATTAACCAGGCCATGCGTGGATTTAGGAGATAGAGTTTATTCCATTTACATGGTCTAAAGATAAAACATCTGCAAGATCATTTTCTGGGTTTCTTGAACACCATTACTTGAGACCCTGCCAAGCTTTAATGTAAGTTTCCTTTAAGACAGGGGGATCTTAGCCCTACCTCAGAAAGACATAAATTGGGCTACATCACTTTTAATCAAGACATATTTTCCTATTCAAATCCATTATCCATTATCATGGATTTGTTTTGATTTTCATCTAATGGAGAAAAGACAGTCTACCCATGAAACTAGACAGATTTCAAAACATTGCAAAGTGGTTCCTCGTCGTTAATGCGGACCTGGGAATGAGTGTGTCGCTGGAGTCCCGATGATGACGGTTTGCACTGTAGGAAAAGATTAATGGCACCAGAACTTGCCAGCGTGGAGCTTGCTGTGAGTTTTCTGTATTAAGGGACAAACTGTTTGTTTTCTTTTTAGCATTACTCTCCACTCCTTGATTTAGTTGGCGGAATAATGAAAACAGGATTTTAAAAAGCTGATGTTACTGCCATTTTTTCCTTCATGATTCAGGTCTGCTAAAACACACTATTTTGCAAGACAATTTCTATTCCCCCGGAGTTTAAAGAACATGTCTTCTTACTTTCACTTATGAACTAGATCTTTGATAATTTAAGTAGCCTATGAAATCAGACGAAAAAAGAAGGCGAGCCATATGCTGAACTGCTAGATACATTATAGACTTAGATAGATATAACCAAATAGATTTGAATATCTAGGAGAGTTCCCATAGCAATTAGTTGTTTCGGTGCCACACAGAAAATAATGTAGCTACAAAGGGGTTAATAGAAGCATATGATCACGGGAAAGAAATGTGGAATGTTCAGTTGCATTCAGTAAAGTCATGGGAGATGCTCTTTAAAACACTCTGGTTACTGGCTGCACTCACGTCTAAAACAAACGCTGGTCCATTTAGCCACATATTTGCACGTGTAATGGATTTGGTGAGCAGAACAGCATTCCATCTGTATAAACTGAATAGCTTGACAAAACACTGCACACTTGTCACTAACCGCCCTTCAGAATTGTAATCAGGAGGGAAGGTTGTAAAACCAACATGACTTTAGATGTCTTCCCAGCAAGAGGATGACGGTGACATACTTTATAATAAAGTGTCATCTTCCAAGATACAGAAAAATCAGTGTATTTACTGTGCACCAAATATTTTTTAGCATCAACTAAATGACAGTGTCATGCCTGTACTTCTGCATGCATAATTCAAATAATTTTTCACTGTGTATTATTCTAGGCAGCCTGAGGAGGGTGTTCCCTCAGGGAGCACTGCTCTCACTGTGACCTTGATCATAAATTACCTATCAAAGGTGAGTGTAGATATTTTCACAAAGATTAGACCATGTTTTTCACAAATAAGATCTGGAAAAATCAAAACTATACCCTTGCATCTCTAAAGCTTTCTGTAAATTGAATTTGGAATTAATCAAAAGGATCATCAGTGTTCCTGGAGATAAGCAAGGGAATGCTGCAGTCTGGGGAATTGTTCATACGTATATGAATCACACCGAATATAAGTGGCCTGTACAAGTGTAGAAAAGAAAATTGGGAAGGAGTATAACTTATCTTCAAGTTGTTCTGCTCATTTCCCTGCTCTTCTCATCAGCCACACAAGAAAGTGTGAAATAAAAGTAAGCGATGTTAAATGACCAACTTAGTGCCAATTGTGTACTTCTGATGTAAACAACTTACTGTACAACACAAGATTTCAGTAGTATCATTTATGACATATTTTGGCTTTTAAAATTATATTTCTATTTCCAAGAATATATGGTACAAATTCTTTCTTTTTTATTTTTTAAAGACTTTCTTTCTTTATTTTTAGACAGAGGGCAAGGGAGAGAGAAAGAGAGGTAGAGAAGCATCAATGTGCAGTTGCCTCTCGAGTGCCCCCTACTGGGGACCCAGCCTGCAACCCAGGCATGCACCCAGGCTGGGAATCAAACCAGCTACCCTTTGGTTCACAGGCAGGCACTCAATCCACTGAGTCGCACCAACTGGTGCTCTTTTTTGTTGCTGATTGTTAGAGTGATGATGACATGTAAACACTTGGTAGCAGAAATCCTACAGATAAGAGGTCCCAAGGTGTTTAGCCTATACTACTAGTTTAAGCTATATTTCTTAAAATGGGTTTAAGTATTCATTGTAAATTAAAAGAGCAATGTTTTATTCTTCACCAGAAAATATTATGACATCGTAGTAAAAATTTAACTAACATTGAGTGTGATTTTCAAATATTTTTAAGTGTTATGATGAGGTCACCTTAATGAAGGAGTGAGAAGTCATTGCACAAATGCATACTTACCTGATGACTGATATATGCCTTGGTGCTAGTGTTCAGGTTAATACCTGTTCCACTGTTAATAATATTTGGAGGGTTGGAAAATATCTATATGGATTACTCAGTGTAAGATTCATGCTTCTGTGGTTAACAAATTAGGTTATAATAAAGTAGTCTTTAAAAGTTGAGGTTTCTATAGGAAACACCATGTGAAAAGTTGCTCAATCACACAAATCATAGAGAAAACATAAATTAAATTAAATCTCCATACTAACTTTTGATGATTATTTTGGAAGAGAGGCTCTTTCAAAGTGTTGTTGACAATGTCAATTGCAACAGTAACTTTAGAGAGCAATTTGTAAGATTCATAAAGTTAAAAGTCTGCATTCAGTACTAGAGAGATAGCAATTCTACTTGTTAATATTAATACTGTCAATTTTTTTCTGATATTGCCCAATTTGATGAGTGAAAATTGATTTTGAGGACTGAATGTGTACTCCACCCAAAATTCATAAGTTGAAACTCTCTATCCTAATATGATGATATTAAACATAGTAAAATTCAGATGAGGCCACGAGGATAGAACCCTCATGGATAGGGTTAGTGCCCTTCTAGGAGTCACGAGAATGCTTCTTTCCTCTCTCTTTCCCTCACGTTGTCACAGGAAATAAAGCTAACTCTCTGTCTCGGGCCCCAGATAAGCCACCTGCAGCAGGCCTCAGATAATTCACTCCCCTGCTGGCTCCTCTCTGTTCGGACTCCAGATAATCCTGCTGACCCCAGACCCCAGATGACCACCTGCTGACTAGTTGACTCCCTGTCTCGGACCCTGCTATCTCTTTGTCCCGGGCCCTGGATAATTTCCGCCCTCTGCTTCTGTGTCCTTGGCTTCCACATTCCTGCTTATACCACGTGACCCCACCTCTTCCTGCCTTGCTACAAGAGTATTTAATCACCTGCCTAACCCCTCCTCGGTGCCCAGAATTTGGAAGCTGTCTCCTCTGGGTCTCCTCGCGTGAATAAAGGCTTACCCCGTCATGCCAAATCGTGTAAGAGTTTGTTTTTCCACAGCAATGTGAGGATACAACAAGAAACTGTCCATCTGCAATCCAGAAGAGAACTCTCACCAGAACCCAGCCATGCTGCCTCCATGATATCCCACTTCCAGACTCCAGAATTCTAAGTAATATCTGTATCTTTGAGATGGTTTCTGTTTTGCTCATTCATTTATTTTGTTCAATGTTTTTCAGATGGGAAGGTGGGCATCAGTCTGAGTGAAAAAGGTGAGGGGATTAAAAAGTACAAATTAGTAGTTACAAAATAGTCACAGGGATGTAAAGGACCAAATAGGGAATTTAGTCAATAAAAATGTAGTAACTATGTAGGTGTCAGGTGGGTACCAGACTTATCAAGGGGATCACCTCATAAATTATATGAATGTCTAACTACTATGCTGTAAACTTGAAACCAATTTAAAATAATATTGGATGTCAATTATAACTGACAAATAAAAATGTAAAAAGATGAGATTTCATTGGTTTTAGATTTCTGTTTTCCGTAAAAACAATAAACTTTACACATTTGTTATGCATTAGTATTCACTCTTCTTCATTGTTTGCCCATTTTTATATTGCACATGGTTTACAATTTCTTCATGTTTTGGAAATGTTCTTTTAATACAAAGAAACAGCGAGGAACATCTGTCAGACATATTCATTTGCTTGTGATCACTTTATAAATTTGATTACATCATCTTTTTTTCAGAAATCTATTTTTCAAGAAAACTTTTATTACAGAAAATTTTCAAACATTAAAAATTATGTATTGTATTGCATTTTATTGTATTTATGATGTAACATATTACTATGTGCCATAACACACAGTTATCGATTTACAATTACAGTTGTACCTGGAAAGGTAAACAGGAAGCTCTTGATTGATTCCACGTCTGAAGTCTCTAGCTGTCTCAATTTATTGTTTCTAGAATTTGCAATTTTATAGTTTAAAGATAAAGAGACTGTGTTTTAAAATGTATCATATCAATATATTTTTAGAACTTGTATGTTCTGGTGTAAATATTCAGGTGCTCCTTCATTCTAAATGTAAAATATATAGAACCTAAGTAATGTTTTTTTTTTCAAGTCTCAGGTAATATTTTCAAAGGTATTTTATTTCAAAAGTCTGTTAAAGTTCTCAGGCGGTAAAGATCCCACCAATTTATTTGGGAGATTACTGCATTGTGTCGAGAGAGTTTCTGATATCCAGCCTAATTTCTATCTTAATTTTTTTCCAGAACATTATGCTACTTTACTCTCATAAATCATTCTGCTCCCTGCTGAACACTTAATGTTTCCAATATAGGTAGAAAATTATATCTCTTCTTAGTTCTAGCAGAACCAGTACGTAGCTCTTTTTCACCTAAGTGGCAAGCTTAGTGCATTAATCTGTATCATGTGCCAATCTACATCAAGATTTACACGCCCTCTGCTTCAGTTTTTATGCCTTTATTTTTTTAAAGTAAAATACTAGATTAATGAATGTTATCTGATTCATTTATAATTTGAAATGCTGTGCTTTTTAACTAATACACATATATGAAAATATTGATTTTTATGAGAAATTGAATTTACTGATTAGATTACCAACTGACATGGATATATTAATATCTGGTTTATGATCAGTTGCCCTTAATTGTTTACCATAATTTTATTATACTGTTATTTTAATATCAGCAAGCACATTTTATATGTCTTTGATAAAATAGTTGTATTACTTTGCGAGGTTGCTTTAACAAATTACTAAAATTTAGCTGCTTAAAACAACATAAATGTGTCATTTCATAGTTTTGTAGGTTATAAATCTAACACTCGCTGGGCTAAAATCATCCTGGACTAGAATCATGTTTCAGCAGGTGTGCCTTCCTTTCTGGAAACTCTAGGAATAAATCAGTTTTCTTTTCCACCTTTTCTATCTTTTAAAGACTATCTGCTTTCCTTGGCTCATAGAGCCCCCCCTCCTTCATCTTCAAAGCCAGGAACACTGACTCTCTGGCTCCAAGGAACCCACTTTCTGTTGTCACATCTCTTTCTGTCACCCTCTTCTTCCACTTAGTCTTCCACTTCTCAGGACCTTTTTGATTATACTGGGCCCATCTAAATAACCTAGAATAATTTCTCAGGTCAGCTGATTGACAACCTTCATACCACCTGCAACCTTAATTCTGCCTTGTCATGTAACCTGTATACAGATTCTGAGGATTAAAACATAGTCATTTCAGGAAGCCTTTATTTTGCTTCTGGTGATAGCTAAATAGAAAACCCTCATGTGAGGAGTATTAGTGGGTGAGGAAGCAGCCTATATGTAGCAATTTATGACAGATTGACCTTGTGGGTATTTCTTTTTAAAGGGATATTAGTCCCATATTTGTTTGTTTGTTTTTAGTCTTGTTATGAATGAACTCTCTAGTTTATTGGTTTATTATGACAAAATTACACTAGATCAATCCTAGGTATTTAAAAAATCCCAGTCAAGGTAAAATAGAATATTGAAGGGTGGAATTCATCTATCAATTGAAGAAATATATGGTAAATTATATGGTGGCTCTCCTATACTTATTCTGCCTAACCATTGTATCAAAGGACAAATGATAACATAGGTATATACAAATAAAATATACTATTGTCCCCAAATCTATGAAACATCGTTGAAATTCTCTGAAAGGCTATTATGTCTCCCTCTATACCTGACTCATGAAACTGGAGAATTTTCTTCTGCTTAACACAGAACGCGGCAAGATGTTTTGATATTTCTGGGGAGGTGAGATGAAGAAAATCGCAGTTGAAGTGTGGACTAAAGAGAATCATGTTTTTGTTTTTGAATTATTAAGAATGTCAGCTCTATCTATATATTTTTCTTACTCATGAGTCTTCGCTTTCTCCTTCAGAAAAATTCTATCTGTATGTCTATTTCCTACTTTGTTTGACAAAATATGAATTACACCTTCATTTCCAAGATAGCAGTGAAGTAGGTGGAAGCTACACTCATCTCTTCCTACGTCCAAACTGGAATTACAACTAAATTCAAGAAAAATCATCCTGAATAATCAACTGAAGACTAGCTGAAGAAGAGCTTTATAAGCAAGACTTTACAGAAGACACATCGAGATCGATAGGAAGGTTGGAGACATGAAAAAGGCTGGCTCTGCTCCCATGGCAGCAGCTGAGGTTCTGGAGGGATATCTCAGCGTGGTAGGGGATTTCCCCTGAGAAATGTAGGGCCTAAACCCCAAACTGGGCTTTCCAGCCCAGACAACAGAGCCAGGAAGAAGCACTTACATAATATGCAACTGTGAAAAGCAACAAAGTTTCTGTCTGCCAGAGAGGGACAGCTAGAGGTACAGGAAACCTCTTACAAGGTCAACACCCAAAATTTCATTCACAACCACTTACCCTGGGCTCTGGCAGAGGGAGGGCAGAGCAGACTAAAGTCATGTGAGAAGAGTTTGGACTTTGGTTATTTGAGGAGAGAGCTGAGGGGACAGCCACCAGCATATCTGAGCTGAGTCATTCACCAATATTGTAGATGCCATCTTTTTTTGGGTGGGGCACTCTTCATTAACCTGGAGGAAAGCGATTGCCTCACACTCTGGACTCCTTCTCTCACCAGCCTGTAAAGTTTAAGCCCTGCTGATGAGTCAGCTGCCTTGGCCAGGGTGTAGAGGTCTGGACAAACCCATGGGGTATCAGGGACTGAATGATTTGGCTTCAGAATGGGAGCCACCCTCCCGGTTTTCTTTACTGGTGCTTCCCCTTCATAGGAGATCCCACAGAAACATCCTCCCAGTTTCCAGAAAACCCACCCTCTGGGATCCAACTCTAGCTCAGATCCCCCTCATCCCCTAGTACTAAAGGTTCCTCACTGCCCTGCCAAGGTGGAGGCAAAATCTGGGACAGATTAAGTGTTGTGGCTCTGTGGTGGAGTCCACACCCACCATATTCTTTAAAACACGATTGGCATATTCCCCTCATGCAAGGTCCACTACCTCAGCTTCCTGACTCCACTAGAGGCTCTTTCAATGACTGAACTTAGAGGGAGCCAATGGGCAAAGACAAGTAGAGGCAATCTCAGGGGGTCTTGGGATTTTGCTGACCTGTCCCTGGGCCCAATGCTTATAATAGCCAGCATTAATATGCACTTGGTCTTTTGCACACACACCAAGGCCCAGCAGAGGCAGCCACAAACTGTAGATTACCTGTAGCTCCCAACAGATTACCGAGAGCCAGTCGCAGGAAGTGTCTTACATTGGCCTGCACCAGAGTTCCTCCCAAGAGGCTCAAAAAAAAAAAAAATACACTCAGTGGCAAGCTTTAGACAGCATCAGAGCAGTATCTAATAAGCTTCATGAGTGACTATCCAAAGGGAGATATTGGCAGGCACCAAACCTTCTTGAGGCAAATTCTACTTTGTGTGGTAAGTACTTTCACAGCAGCCTACACTGTGGTCAGCAATGAACCTCACAGTCAGCCAGCCTGAAAGTCACTACCATGCAGAGATGGGTCAATAACCCACATGAGGGACAGTTCCGGAGAACCCACTGGATCCCACAGGACACCCGCTACCTAAGGATACCCAGCGAAGACTGGGATTCATAGCAGATCTAATACACAGAAAGAAACACAAAAAGGCAACCAAAATGGGGAGACAAAAACACAGACCCTAAATGAAAGGACAGGAGAAACCTTCATTGTAAGAGCTAAGTGAAATGGAGGCAAGGACATAGAACAATAAAAAAGATCCAGTCAGAAATGAAGAATACAATATCTCACATCAAAAGTACATTTGAAGTAGTACACAGTAGTCTGGCTGAGGCAGAGGATTGAGTCAGTGATTTGGAATACAAGGTAGAAAAAAACACACAATCGGAGCAGCAAAAAGAAACAGAATTAAAAATATTGAGGGTAGTTTAAGGTGTAACAACATCTACATAATTGGGGTACCAGAAGAAGAGAGAGAACAAGAGATCAAGAACCCATTTAAAGAAAAAAATGACTGAAAGCTTCCTTAAACTGGTGAAGAAAAAGGCACATAAGTCCAGGAAATGGAGACAGTCCGAAATCAGATCAACTCAAAGAGGCCCACACCAAGACACATCATAATTAAAAGGGCAAAGTTTAAAACAAAGAGAGAATTTTAAAAACCACAAGAGAAAGACAGTTATCTATAAGTCAGGTGCCATAAGACTGTCAGTTGAGCCACACCGGTTTTGATCAGTTGGTTGAGCATTGTCCTGTAAACCAAAAGGTCATGGGTTTGATTCCCAGTCAGGACACATGCCCAGGTTGCCAATTAGGTCCACATTGCAGTTTGTGCGGAAGACAACTGATGGATGAGTCTCTCACATTGATGATTTTCTCCCTCTCTATCTCTCTCCCTTCCTCTCTCTAAAATCAATAAGTATGTACTCTGACAAAGATTTTTTTGCAAAAAGACTGTTGAGTATCAGCTGATTTCTTAACAGAAACATTTCAGGCCAGATGGGATTAGCATGAAATATTCAAAGTGATGAAAATCATGGACTTACAACCAGGACTATTTACACAGGACTATTTAAATGACTCTTTTTAAAGAATCATTTAAAAATCAGTGGTTTATTTAGACAATGGAATATTATTCAGCCATAAAAAGAAGGAAATCACTTTTTGCAGCAGTATGGATGGACTTGGAAAGTATTATGCTAAGTGAAATAAGACAGTAGGAGTAAGACAAGTGCCATATTATTTAAATTATATGTGGGATCTAATGAACACAATAAACAAACAAAATAGAAACAAAGCCATAGAGACAGAGAACAGGCTAATAGCTGTCCCAGGGCAGGGTGTTAAGGACTGGGAATAAAGGTGAAGGATTAAACAAAGGAAAAACTCATAGACATAGACTACAGTATGGTGATTACCAGAGGCACAGGGGGTGGGAGAGGCAGAAAAGGGTAAAGGAGGGATAAAAGGTGATGGAAGAAGACTTGGTTTGAGGCGGTGAACACGCAATATAATATACACATGGTGGGTTTACATGATGTATGTACACATGAATCATATATTGAAACCTGTATAATTTTATTAACTAAGGTCACCCAAAATAAATGCATTTAAAAACTTCACATACACATGTAAGTCTACTGTAAAGAGAAAACTCTGGAAGCTTTTAGAAATCAGACATGCAAGACAGGGCACATATGGCTCAAGAAAAATTGGACTGCCTGCAGATCTTCAGCCAAGATAGCTGGCAGGGCAAATACTCCACTGAGTAGAACACAGTGAGAACTACTTGCCCGTGGTGACCACTGACGGGTTGGCGGATAAAGCCAGGGTGGCAGGATGTGACATAATGGGGAAAGGATGTTGGCTCTGAGGACAGAGAGTCCTTTTTTCCTTTCATTTAAAAAGTTCTTATCATATTATACTAGATTATGCTTTAAAATTTCTCTTCATTAGCTAAATCTTCTGATTATTCAAAGACAAACATGCCCTGTTAATGTAATTTTTTAATTAAATGATTGTTTTAAACTTCATATTGATCATGCAATGTTTTCTGGAAATACGTGAAAGTGGTTGGTGGAAATATTGCATTTTGTCTTGCTAAACTTCAATGAAATTAGAAAATTATCCTCTTGGCACATGGAGCATTTCAGGACAGAGTGTTAATCTAGCATCATACTGTAAGGGCAATTACATGTCATTATATATTTGCCCAAACCCATAAAATATACGTCGCCAAGAGTGAATAATGGAAACTGCAAATGCTGAGTGGTAGGGATGTCAGAGCAGTCATCAGTTGTAACAAGGGTACCACTCTTTCTAGTGGGGGACATCGACAATGAATGAGGGGCTGTGTATGTGTGAGGGCATGGGGTACGTGGGAAATCTCTGTCCCTTCCTTTCCATTTTGTTGTGAACCTGAAACTGCTCTAAAAAAAAATGAAGTCTACTTAAAACACACACATTTTTTAAAAGAGATAAATAAATAGATAGATAGATAGATAGATAGATAGATAGATAGATAAATTCTTATAATGTTGATGGTTTTATCTTATATGTATAGAGGGGACTAGGAATAGAAATTTATTTCCAAAATAGCTACCTTTTAACAATCTCAAAAATGTGAACATTCATATGCTTCTTACATTTTTTTTCCTGTTATTTAGGTTACCTTCATACCTCAAGGCTATATTTATCAAGAGCATTTTTTTATTTTTAAAGTTTTGTACGGTTATGTGATTGCTGATACCTTTCCTCAGATTTCCTTGGTTTCTTGGTTTTAAAATTGTTATGAGTCTCCCAGGAGTAAGTTAGATTTTAATATGTTTACTTTTCCTACAACCTTATTTGTGTGTGGCAAGCAGGGAAGTTATTTCTACAATGAAGGGAGAGTTGCTCCCATGAGGTTCATGACAACTGTGTTCTCCAACAGAAAAGTACTCGTTCTTGAAATGTTATGCAGAATGAATATGTGTGTGTGTGTGTATATGTGTATATATGTGTGTATATATATGGAGAGAGAGGTGTTATGTACATATCTTTCTTGGTTTTGAGAAACCTAGAGGAATGATGAAAAGATTTGAGGGAGGAAATGTAGTGAACTCAGAGACACAGGTATTATGTATGTATATTTCTCCCATTTCTTCCCCGCCACAGCTCCCTGTCTGTGTCTCTCATTTCTCAGTCAATATTTTCTGTTCTTTATGGATAACCATGTTCCCTTCATGTTAAATATTTAAAAATTAAACATAAATGTGAGTACTTATTGCATATAATACCTTGCTTAACATTAGCTCTGTCTCAAGTTATCTTAGTTTACTTGCTGTGAACCACCTTAGTTCTTGCCTTTCCCTTCATGACCATGTTTTCAAGCTTTGGTTCTTGATGGGACACAAGATTATCCAATTCTCCTGACCCCTTTCCTTGATTCTGCGAGAAGAGCTTAAAAGGTAGAATGAAGAATGATGGATCTCCATTTCCCCTGCAACTGCTGTTAATTTTATATGTCTAAAATTGCTAGTACTGTGCAAAGAAGATGCAGATTAATATAGAGTGCCTGCAGTGCAGGGTCAGATAGGTTATTATATTAATATTAATACAGATGGGAGAAGGAGATAAAAAGCTTGGAGCTGAATGTCGAAGAAAATTTATCTGAGTATAATTCTAATCACCACTTTTACTCATTGCAAGGAGAACATGGTTTCTTTAGGACTACAGGTATAGTCAGTAATGAAATTTTGAATGTCATATATGTGTCTCTACAATGTTAGATTTGATTAACCTCTTTAATGGACAAAGGGATGAATGGAGAGATGGATGGATAGAGGATCAATAGATACATCAATAGCTGGATGTTAGTTATGGCTATATAAACCGAAAGCCATGAATTTTATAACATAAGTGTATTTTTATACATTCTTCAGCTTTTAAAATAGGTAATGGTTCAAAAATTATTCTCCACCCTGTTCCACACATAACGATACTTTTTTGCTGTCGGTGATCAAAAAAGCTTTAAGCTCATTGTTCTCTTAGTCAAATAATATAAAACTTTGAAGACATTTAGGTTTACCTGTGACTTGATTCTCCAATTGTCAGTTAGCAGTTTTAGGATTTACTGAATTTGCACATAATAAATGTATAAGCTTTTGTTGTTACTGGACATTTGGGAGAAAGCCCCTCTCCTCTGTCTGAGGTATGAGCATCTCCTGTCCCCCTTATCTGACTCAGACATGTTGCTGTGCGGTACCGTGTTTGAGGGAGGGGACAGGCCTGCTTTCTTAGGCATCCTTATATCAGCCCACGGGCCTATGTCTGGAGAAGATTCACTGTGTTCTCCATCCTGCCCCCTTGGATCATGTCACTATGAAGTGTGGGAGAAAAGCCAGTAAAACCTCAGTGGTACAATATTCACAGTTTTCTAGAAAAAAACTCAAATTAATCTTAAGTACTCTGTTGTTCTTTTGTAGTGTGATCTAATCTTCAGATCCTAATCATCTCTAAAATCATGCTATTTTAACCTGTGGGTTTAGGTAAGAATGGATTCAGAATAAAATAAATGTAGATAAGAAAATGAGAAACATTTTCTGAAGTAACCATGACATTGGGCTATATATATTCAGTGCAGGTTTCTGAAGGTTTTGGTTCTGAGTCTAAAGCTCTATGTAGCCTGTGCGTGAAAAATAGATATTAATGTGAAAGTAGTAAATATCTTCTGAGTGTAAGTTTCCATTAAAACTATATTATTATGTAAAATTTTAAACTATGGTTTCGTTGGGTTCTAAAATTTGCTGGAATACAAGATGTATCACAGTGAGAACTCTATGTGTAGATGAGCATGTGAGGGGCATGGGAGACGTAAAACAAGGTCAGCTTGTTCAATGGGAAGAATCGCTTTTGTATCTTCAGGACACTCATTCGTCAAGAAAATGTTCATTGTTTGTTGCCCTACATGCCAGGAACATTACAGCAATGTCTAAGAATTTGAAATATGACATTTTTTATTTAATTAGGAGCCAATGTCATTTCCTTTTCTATTGTTTATATGAAGTGTTCTCAATATTATATATTTTTTGGTACACACAACACATATATAATCTTCCAATATGTCTTTACAATGTTCTAAAATGCTTTCAGAACTAATATTTTTATTTCATTTTATTTATTTCTTAGTAACCCTTTTAAATATTTATGGGATGGCCATCTTTAAGGGGACCAGTTTCATCAGTAACAATCATGTTCTAATAGCATGGGAATTCCAAAGCATAAGAATACATTAACCAGCAGTCTTCATGAAAGTGTAAGAGGAATTGTGATTAAGAAAAGATAACATCACCAAATAGGCAGCAATCATCCAGCTCAAGGTGAGTCGCTGAACAAAAAAGCGAAATTAAATGTTTTTGTTTTATTTTAACCTTGATGAAGAAAATATGTATTTAAATAACAATAATTCTTCTTATTGCTTAGATCTTTCTACAAAAAAAGTTATTGTTTAAGTAATATGTGTCATCTGAAGCCAAACAAATATTTCATTAGAGAATATCAATATTCACAAGCAGAATACTTATAAACCCTAACTACATATTTTACTGGTAGCAGATCATTTTTATCTTTATAGATGAAGGCTATCATATTTATATGTCAATTTATGGATCATAGTATCATTCTTTGCAGTTCTAGAATTACAGGCAAAAGGTTTATTCTAACATGATTATTCTAACAGATTTTCTACACTGTACTCTAGAATTTTTATTATCTGACATAATACTGAAAGATATACAGTTGTGTTACCTTGTGCTATTTAAAATTGCAGAAAAATATGACATTTTTGTAATTATTTGATTGCTGGGTATTGTCAAAAAATTATCATAAGAAATAGTTGATGGATACCTTCTTGTTTGGTTTGTGTTTCTCTGAGGAAACATCTTTAACAGCATTGTTTTCATTCTATCATGAACACTGAGATTAATAAATTTGAATGCATTTCAACACTATTGCTGTTTTTCAACAAGATACATTTTAATGGCAAATATAAGCTGCAAAGTGTCAATGGCCTCATCATGTATTTTTGATAGCATTTAAAATGAAAGGAAGGAAGTCCCATTTGTTTTGCCCAAGGAAAAACACGCTCATTTATATCACATACATTTATAGGACATTCAGTATGTCAGACTTCATACTAAGTGCTAAGGTGATGATTTATTCCATCCAAAAACTTAAAATCAAAGAGAAGTCTTAAGATATAGATGCAAATAATTATAAAGCAGAGTGATATGTTAAAAATGACACATTAGTTGCAATGAAATACATTCTAAAGTAGCTCAAAGTAGGCTTTAGATAGAGAGAGGTACTTAGGCTGGATTTTGAAAGATGGGTGGCATTCAGAGTATGGTGTGGGGAGCAAAGTTTAAAACAAATTTAAAAACAAATATGAGAAAAGTCATGGAGGTAAAGAAGAAAAACATAAGCCATGTCTGAGGTTGACAAACAGCTTATTTGGAGTAGTGCACTGTGAAGGGGGGAAAAAAGCTAAAAATTAGACCTGGTATTTTTTGTCTCAAGTGACAAATACAAGAGTTCTCTTCCTGAAAGTCATAGTGAGTCAAATGCATTTGCGGAGGGGGATAAAGTAACCGAAGCAATATTTTAGGATAATCAAGCAGGTAGCATTGTGTGCTATTAATTAAATGGAATTGAGGCTTTAGACAGGAGGCCAGCCAGAGAGGTACTGTAACAACCCAGATATTAAGCAATGACAGACAAAGCTAAGATTGTATTAAGGAAGAATAGAAGGAAATTAATAAGAATAGGATCAGTAGAATTGAAGCTCAATTGCTTTTTTTTTGGTCCGAGACAAAACGTTTGGGATGGGGAATAGATGATTCATAAATCTGTAATCTGATTGCAGAATTAGATTAAAAAGCACTTAGTACTTTGCTGAGTTAAAAATCTCTAATTTTCCCATTCAGATAACTAAAAGGGAAGAAATTGAATAGCATGCCAGGGACATATAACTTAGGCTAAAGTAGATTTGAACACAATTTTATTTTTTAGCACAATGTTTTGATTCTGATTTTAGTGTAAATTGCATTACCCTACAACATTTCTTAATGGTGAGAGTAGGTTAAAAGCAAAGAAATTAAGGCGACGGATACAAATATTAAAACAAAACCTAGGATACATCAGGGATGAAAATGAAGACTTTGTGATGACTCATAGAATGTGCAACTTGACAACATTAAAATTAATGATAGCTCACAAAGACGGAACTTAGCAATATACGACTAATAGCTAGCCTTTATGAAACACGAATATGTGTCAATTACTATCTTTTATGTGCATTATTCTTTATGTGCATTCTCTCTCAACTCAAAAGAATACTGGGAGTTTTATCAGCATGCCGGTTTTATGGACAAACATTTATTTTGGATCAGTATATAAGAGGCAAAAGGTCTGAGCTCTGGAATCACCTGGAACTTCAGTTCAGCCTGATGTGAGTCTCCATATCTCCTATTGTCTGGGTCCTTAAGTATTGACTCTACATTCTGCCTTATCTTTTAAATGTTTTATTTTTAATTTTAAGAGTATTTTATTCTCTGTTTTTTTAATAGTTTCTCGTTCTTATTTTAGGATTTTGTAGTCTTAATTATTTTTTTTTATCTCTGTGGGAAATTTCTGTTTAACTTCGTCTTTCTCATTCAGGCTTACCCTGATTACACTATTTAAATCTCTGTCTTTCTCTCTCTCTCACACGCATACCCAAGGCCCTTAATCTGCTTAATTGTCTTCATAACACTAATTAGTTTACAATCATTTGTGTGTATTTATGTTACTTTTGTTTTGGTCATTTCTACTAGAATGTGAACTTCATTAAGAAAGAAACTTTGTGTTGTTCAACAGTGTATTTCTGGCAACCAGATCAGGGACTGGCACGGAGCAGATAGGCTGTAAATATTTGTTAAATGAATGAAAGTCTCCTTAAAGCTCTGTTTATCTTTTACCAGTTTAATCAGTATTTTAGAGAAGCACCCTTAGGGTTTTTCCCATGGGAGAAATGCTTGGAGCTTGATCTCACTTTAGGTCTGGGTAAGGCAGGGGAATGGGGCCTGGCTGCCTGACAAAGCCCTGCCTTCCACAAGTCTTCTCTGCTACCATTCCTACCTGCTGCATCTGAATCTGGGTCATTACTGGATTTTTTCCAGAGAAAAATATTCTGCCTCCATTGCGGGAGCTGGGTCATATGTCCTCCATTTCTGTCTCCCCCACTCCCTACCACCTGGTAGCATCCTGTCATCTACACTGCATCTTCACCATAGCTGTTGAATTCTCTCACTGCCATTACCTGTGGTCCCGCCTGTTAGAGATAACTCTCTTTGTCATATTTTGATGATGTTTTCTGGAAAAAAATAAACATATGTGCTCAATCTTATATCTTGCATTGACATTTCCTTAAACACTTTCTAAATATGATGCATGCTTTTTACATTTTATAGTGTAGAGCGACTAATATGAAAATGAAGGGAGTAACTTTGGATAATAACTCCAACAACGTGGAGATGTGGTCTATAAAACAGAGAGAGGAGGTTTGAATAGAAAAGTATGAGAAGGGGCTAAAGATCAGACTCACAAATCAGAGGAATGAGAGTGTATGCGAGGCAGTGATGCTGAGGTCAAAATGTATATCCAGATCTAAGAGAAAGAAGGCTGACAATATGCACTGTAACTATTCAGTCAGAACACCAATATCCTAAATTTAAACCAGAAAATATGTTTGGCTTAATAAGTATGGATCATTCCATAGAAAACTTTTGCAAAGTTAGAAAAGGAATAACTGTATAATATGTATTCGGAAATGAAAAAGGTATTTCTGAGATTTAGTTTTTCAGAACTTTGGCAAAATAGGGAAAGAAGAATGCCTATTTAGAAAAAAATTTAAATTATAATAAACATATTATATATGAAGTTAAAGAGTCTGATGCTTTTCTTATCAATTATCTTCAACAGCAATATATTGCAATATATTGCTTTGGGTTTTCTTGATGCTATAATTGTTTAAGCTAACTGTTACCAATTGTCTGTGAGGTTTGCAAAAATATGTGAAGTAATATTTACCTCAGTGATTCTTTCAGCAGTCAACATTTGTTTTTTGTTTTTTCTTTTAGCTTTAACATAAGGCCTAAACATAAGAACCAAAATTATAAAAGTTCACCCAGTTTCTTCTTAGGTTGGCCAACCTATCTGTAATTATTCAAATCCATCTATCTTTTTCAAACCTTCCACAAAGCAGAAAATTAAGACCGTATGAACACTAGAATGATAGACCTTACAAGAAAAAATTATGTTCAGATATATTTATCACCTCTTTCATACAAAATTAACAGATGAATTTTTCTATTACTCAAAATTCAGTTTAAAGTTTAATCAAATAATCTGATGTAACAGATTTGTCTCATTCAATATAATGGCTAATATACAATTTTCTTTTTCTGAAGAAGTATTGTCCATTTATTGCTTTCCAATATTTACTTACAATGTGATGGTAATTCCTGAAACAAGCATAGTAAGTGCATTTTAAGAAGCTGTGAGCGGTGATTTTCTTTTTTCTTTTCTTTTTTATTAAGTCTTGAGAGATGGGATGGGAAGGAGAAAGAAAGGAAGAAAAACATCAATCAGTTGCTTCTCGCACATGGCC
>PVKM010019905.1:0-23781 GCA_004027735.1 Carollia perspicillata | reverse complement strand
TTTTTTTTTTTTTTTCCTGTCATGCCTTTGTGTGGTTTGGATACCAGGTTTACACTTACTTAAATCTGGCCACCAAGTTGATAATGATTTAGGAAGGCTCTCTTTCTCTTCTATTTTTTGGAAGAATTTGTAGAGGACGGGTATTAATTCTTATTTTAACATTTAGCAAAATTCACCAGTGAAACCTTCTGCACCTGAGCTTTTCTTTGTAAAGAGTTCTTAAATAACTTACTCAGCGCCTTTATTGGTTATTTCAGGTGCTGCATCTCGATAACATACGGACAGTTTGCGTCTTCTAGAAATCTGTTCGTTTATTCATAACTATATAATTTGGGCATACAGCAATTGATAGCAGTCATGCTAACCTTTACATTCTGTAAGCCATTTATGATGTTTCCACTTTCTTTCCAGATTTTATTGTTTTGATTTTTTCTTTTTTTCTTGAATCAATCTAATTAATTACTTGTCAATTTTGTTGATATATATATAAAAAGAACTTCGGAATCCAGTTTTTTCCTATATATATTTTTTACTTTTTATTAATATAATTTCCACTTTAATCTTTATTACTGTTGTTTCTTCTGGCAGTTCTGAGTTCAGATTGCTCTTCTTCTTGTTTCTTAAGGAGAAAAATTAGGCTGTTGATTTGAGCTCTTATTTTGCTTTTTAATGTGGATATTTAAGATGTATAAATTATACATTAAAAACTATTTTACCGGCATTCTATAAGACTTGATATTCTTTTTTATTTCAATTTATTTTTCATAAACTTTAATTTTTAAAGCAGTTTTAGCTTCACAGCAAAATTGAGAGATTTCCTGCACACATGAATAATTCCCCTCATTATCAAAGCTCCCACCAGATTGGTGTATTTGTTACAATTGATGAATATACAATGACAGTTTATCATCACCCTGAGTATGTAGTTGACATTAGGGTTCTCTCTTGGTGTTGTACATTCTAAAGGTAAAAAGGGATGTTTTGTAAGTGTCAAAAAGTTGATCTATCAGAAGTTTGTAATGATTAAGATATATACATCTAAAAACAAAGCCTCAAAATAAATGATGCAAAAGGTAAAATAGAATGGATAAATAATTAAACACTGGTAGCTGGAGAGATTAGTACCAAATTTTCAGTAGTGTACAGAAAAATTAGGCTCCAAGCCAAAAACTATATAAAAGACTTGAACAAAGCTGTAGATTCATTAGAACTAAAAGACATTTTTCAAACACTGCACCCAACAAAAGCAAAACAAATTTCTCAAAGGCATGTGAAACATTTTCCAGCGAGAGCATATGTTAGGCCATAAACAAGTACCAGTACATTTGAAATGACTGAAACCATGAAAGTATTTTCTAAAACAGGGTTAGACAAAGTGTCTTGTAATATATAATGTGTGTTAAACTAAGAAAACTCAATACTTTTATAAATATATTTGATATATTCTTTAGGAGCACGCAATCCTCTTATGAAAAGTGAGACACTATGAATAGAATTAAGTAGCTTATAAAATATTTTAAAACCAGGTAACATAAGTAGCTCATATGAATGCTGAACACAGGGAAGTATAAAAGAAGAGAGTACCCAGCGAGCACTCATGAAACACATGAAGCCCCAAACAGTCACAAACTGTCAAATTATCCACTCATTTGTGATGTCCGATTATGACCATGGACCTTGTGTGCCAGGTGTGCAGATAAAAGCAGCAGTTGCTTGGCAGATAATGTATGAGCTGTGATTACCAACCAGGGGTATTCTCCCTGCTTGTGGCTTCCGATTGAACACTATTTCTGTTTACTCATGGATTGCACAAGTACATGTCTTCTGTTGCTATCTTATTGCTTTCTCTTTATGAATTTTAGCTTCTTTACCCACTACAAATTAAGTGAATGACTAACGTGTATCTTATTTTTCCACTCAAGAAAAGAAAGTCTAATTGATTCCATTAATCACAATGATCATTATTTGAGAAGCTTAGTCTGAACTGGTAACATAAATAAGCCAATAATCTCCCTTTCTTAGTTTAAACCACTGTGGATAGGGCATGAGAACACGTAGACTGGAAAGACCTTTAACTGTCGCACAACCATTGAACCAAGATGTCTCATAATAAGGTTCCCAATGTGTGTGCTATAACAGTATCTTTTATTTCATCTTTTCATTCTAAAGCCTTTCTGATCCAGGGTGATGTACTAACATTAGGGGCAAAATTAGGCCACTAAAAAGAGGATATCTCACACAAATGTGTGAGAAATAAATGTGTGAAGTTGACCCCCATACCACCCTATCACAAATAAAAACATGCTTTATTGTTAGTGATATGATATAGCTCTATAAATACAAGAGATAGAGTTATGTTTGACATACTAAATATCTAGTACCACTCGTTCTAAAGAGTACTCTTCAATTATTCTAAAATCATCTAGCATTAAATTTTTATTTATTTTATTTTTTACCATTGTTGTTCAGTTACAGTTATCCCACTTTTTTCCCATGTTCTTCCCTGACCACCCTATCCACCCCCACTGCCCCCACAGTCAATTCCCACCCCATTGTCCACATCCATGACTCCTTTATTCATGTTCTTTTAGAGGTAAAATTTAAAAACAAATAAAACTGTCTAACAACAAGTATCTCCTCTAGTTTTTCTTTGGGTTTAAGAACTGGTAAGATTGACTTGAGAGGACAAAAAACTTAATTTTTACAACAAAAATTTAGAGAAATTTAATATTTCTGTGCATTTGAATATGAAAAGAAATAAATCTTTTTCAATAGAAGTTTTAAAAAAATTCTTAGAATCTAATTCATGAAAACAAATTTAAATTAAGATACACACATCATGAGGCAAGGTGAATGGTAATTGCTCCTAGGCTTATAATTCTAATAGTCTAAAAAAATAGCTACAAAGCTTTCCCACAATGAGTATAAATTAAAGAATGTTTGTGGGTATTAAAATGAGACAATTAATAGTTACATTTATTTAATGGCAGAATTTGATAGCGTGAGAATTGAATTATACTTGGCAATTAAATGGAAACTGTTCATTTTTATGTGATTTTTGATATTTAATATTTATAATTACCTAACCAACATTGTGTTTCATCAATATTGTGTAGCTTCCTTCTCTACAACCTATTAAATTGAGGAAAATAAATATAGCAATACTTACCACATCCTTAAGCAAATCATAAACTCACAAGCATTATACATTTTTCTTTTAAAAATTTCTATTGCCAAAACAAGGAATGTCCAGGGCTACCATAAGCTGGAAAAGGAAAGGAAAGACTCTCCCCTGGGGGTTTCGGAGGGAGTGTGTCTCTGCCAACACTTTGATCTCAAACTTGTAGCTTCCATAACTGCAAGGGGAAAAATATCTTTTTTTAAGCTATCTACTTTTGAGGTATTTTGTTATGGTAGCCCAGGGTAATTAATACAGTGCATATGAAGCTATTATTAGCGTGGTGAATGACTACTGACTAATACTGACTATTAAGTCAGTAGTTTTAAAGAACATAATCGCTTATATTACTTATACATGTAGTTTTATGATTTAGAAGTGATAGGATTATGTCACAATAAAATTGAATTGAATTCTAGTATGCATCATAACCTAGTAATGAGCTAAGATATCCATGCTTAGAGGGTGGGTATTATCCATTACATTTTGTAACTCACCAAAGAAATTTATGCAGAGAGAAAGAGAGAATGACAGAGAGAGAGAGAGAGAGAGAGAGAGACTAAAATCAACCACATGCATTTTTATACTAAAGCTTTCTATTGTTTCATTCTGCTTCTGTATTTCCAAAAACTGTGTCTGAACATATCATTGGTGTGTATTCAAAGTGTGAATTATTTGCAGTCTTTCCAGTGTATACATTTTCAGAGTTGTTGGTTAGACAAATAACACATACATG
Source organism: Carollia perspicillata (assembly GCA_004027735.1). Classification (NCBI taxonomy): domain Eukaryota; kingdom Metazoa; phylum Chordata; class Mammalia; order Chiroptera; family Phyllostomidae; genus Carollia; species Carollia perspicillata. The sequence continues at coordinate 19,867 of PVKM010019905.1, read as the reverse complement.
AGTCAATTGAGAAATAATAAAAGGCAATATATGAATAAGTAGCAAACTAAAATCTTTTTTTGAGAGTAATTGGACAATGCATCATTATTTTTACACTGGGGCACAGTAATACCTATTATATAATTGAGCCTATTAGGGAACATTTTTATATGAGATATTTACCATGAAATGTTGTATAACTTGAAAATAATGCTGCTTGCTTAATGCCATTTTAATTACAAATAGATACAAATTGCCACTGTGTGACAAAAATGTTGACAAAGCCTAATGAAAATGTCTCGTTTGCTCTATTGCCTGGCATTGAGAGGAAGCACCTAGAGAGAGTACACAGCATGAGCATCAGGCATTCCGTTCTATCATTTATGTCATTAAGGGCATTTTCGATTTCCTTAACTAAATTGCTTTTTTCCCCTATGACCTCTACTTTAACACGAACTCTATTCTGATATTTCCCATATAAAATTTAATTCATTTGTTGTGTGTGTATCATTTTAATTTAAAATCCATTTAACATTTAAGGCTCTGTATTTCAACAATAAATATACTGAGAGTACATAAAATCACCCTAACTGTACCTACCTGTGAAGTAATTCTTCTGTAAAGCAGTTATCCAAAGAAAATCAGCCTATTAAATACAAAAATAAAATGTAGTAACTAAGCTTTTCTTAATCAATCATTTTTAATGTCTAAGTAAAGTTCCATTACAGATTTTTTGGGTATGTATTCCCCAGGTATCTGTTAAGCTCAGTTCATTTTGGAAGTGTTCACCAGCCTTAATAGCTTTCTGTGTTCCTACACCACTCATGTTGTGGATGTTGCCTACCTCAGCAGGCAAAATTGTTTTCTTCATTTCTTTCTACCCTAAGGTCTTTCTACATAGAGATGCTATTTATTCTAGTCAATTCGGGTCCTTGTATCTCTCAGCCTAAGCAGTCTTCCTCAAAAGAACCATCTCTGGTAGCCTTCCCTAAGGATCACTGCAAGCTGCACATTTACCAGGCAAGCGGGAGCATGACTGCTCTGCTCATATTTTTGTTGCCATTCCCCAGAGTGTTCCAGATACCCACATATGCTTTGAATTATCTGATGGGAAATTCACAGTTAAATGGAGTTCTTGACATAAGCAGTTTCTATTCTATAGAAGCATTCACGTTGAGTCTTATCCTAACCTCTCCACCACACTTGTCTCCCTAACATTTCCCCAATACCTGGCACTGGTAACATTACCCATCTGCTAATCCAAGTCAAAGCTCTGAGAGCCACACTCGGTCTCTCATGTTTTCTCACCCTTTCCCCAAGTCCTCCCTTTTTAAACAATAGTACTAATTTTACTTACAAAACTTGTCTCAAATCTGCTTACTAATCCAAAACATCATCATCTCTCATGATTTCAACAGTCTCCTAAAATGGTCTTGGAATTTATCCACCTATAATTTATTCTCCCTATAAAGCTGTGGTGGTTTTGTTTTATTCTTTATCAAAATAGTATTTGAATAGGCAGTTTCATTTAGGTAGGTTAAAATGCAAATTTTCAAAGTTGAATTCAGCAAAAATTCTCCCAACACTCACCTGTCTCCTCGTCACCTTGGGGAGACCAACAAAACCAACCAATTAGCAGTTTTCTTTATATCTTAGACATATTGAACATGTATAAGCAAAAATGTATGTGCTTCCATAATATAAATAATCAGCATCATGTTTGGTTTTAATTTAATACTACATTATAAAGAAAATTTCATATCAGAGCTTAATAAAATCTTTAATGTACTTTCAGCAGAATATTCCATTAAATGGATTAGCATATTTGTTAATTGGGTTCCTGATTAATGAAAATTAAGAATGCTCTAATCTGTGATATTACAAACCATGCTGCAATCTTGTATGTGTGTATATTACCACAGGGAGATTGTATTTATAGAAGAGACTCCTAGAAGTTAAAATGTAAGATCAGAAGATATACGTATTTGCAATTTTAATAGATGTTGTCAAATCAAGAAAGCTGTGGCAATTTTCACTTAGCAATGTATGAAAAAGTGCATCTCTGACATTCTAAGTACTAGAGGAAGAGTGCAAATGCTGCTAAGTAAAGGATGTGTTATTAATAGACATGCTTAGGTTGCCTTCTATGTTTATTTAATGTTATATGATTCTTAACCATGCCAACAGCTGCAGAGTCAACCAGGGATAATACCTTCCACAAGGAACAGGAAATGGAGACATTGCCCCATAAATTATGATGTATCTTGGCTCAAAAATATGACCTAAGAAATCTAGTCATATCTCTCTAGTCTGAACTAAGAAGTCCTGAGAATATGAAGCAGGAAGTGTTGAAAGCAGTATTTAAGAGTTTTTGGCTTGGAATGAGACACACTGTGGGAAAAATAAAAAGCAAAGTTACAATGGAAGAGAACATGAGAAGCAGAAGTTCGTAGAAAAATACAACTGAGCCGATTCACAGAATGACTTTAAAAGTGGCTGGTATAAGGCAGGCTATGCATGCTGGATTGCAGAACAGCCTCGCAGAAGGAGAACTTTGAAATTCCAGATCTACTGTATATGTATTCTCAAAAAAGTATCTTGTTTTGAAATCAAACTAAGTACAGTCAACCCTTGAACAATGTAGGGGTTAGAGGTGCCAGCCAACTGAGCTCAGTGGAAAATCCACATAAACAGGTTCCCAACCTGTTTGAAAATACTGTATTTTACAATGTATTTAGTCACTGCCTTGTTTCACTGACAAAACACAGACAATCAAGAATATATGGTCTGCCAAGATCACATAGCTCTTCTGTTGTATTTGTAGAGTCAAGTGTATACCAAGATGAACAGAATTTTCAGTATTTAACAAGTTGCCATGTTGTGACTATTTCTTTATTTCTTTCTTTTTCCTTCTTTGTTTTTTCTTATAAAATAGTTTGATGTTTAAATTCTGGTATCTAACATCGTGAATTCTCTCTACTTCATTTGTGGTGCAGTTCCGTCCAGCATCCTATTGTCAGTCATTCGCTGGATTCGTCATTTGGAGTTCCATTATTTTTAATTGTGCAGGGGTTTAATTTTTTAGTTCCTGTCCTTTGTTCTTTTCAATGATCTATAGGAAGAAAAGCAGAAAATGCTGCCTTCAGCACTATTTTTAATTCAGAGGTGGAGTTCTCTTTTTAAAATATAGAGCATGCCATTGCTCAGCTTCAAAACCTCTACGAGTTGTCCCAAACCCATGACATAAAGCACAATCTTCTAAACATTGCCACTCCCTTAGAATTAGCAAACTCCTGATGGCAGCTTCAACTTTATCTTATAAACTAGGGTATAGTGGCATTGAACTTTGTGTTCAAGGAACACCGTGTCATTCATTCCCACCTGAGGTCCCGAGGCTTTGTTCTTCCTGTGCCCAAAGCACAGACTTGCAGCTATTTCTCTAACATGCAGAACTTTTGGATGCCACTTTCTGGAATAGTTTCCTGATAGTGAACTTCTCTGACACAGAATGCCAACCTGAAAAACATTATGCCCACTCCTTTATTTCCTAGTAATTTTCAGTCTAATGTGTTTTCTTGTTTCCAGATTTTCTAGTTATGCAGGATTAGAATGTAATCTCCACAGCTTTGAGTCTTTTCTGCCTTTTTCACCACCGCATTCCTCCTACAGAGAGTGCAGTGCAGGCACTCAATAAGCATAGTAAATTGAAGAGCATAAAACCTTAAAGAATTTTTGGCTGAAAATGGCATATTAACTTTGTGATAAAGTTTTATATTGAAAAGAATTCAAGGAAGATTCTACACCCCATCATCATCTTTTGGAGAACCTATATTTAGACATACATAAAACCATGTAGTGAAACAAATGAGAAGAATGTTATTCATATTACATATATATAATTTTTATCTTAGGGGTTATTGACAGTAATTAATAGTAATTTTTATCTTAGGGGTTATCAACATTAATTAATTAATGTATTTTTGAAAAGGAAGCAAGGAATCTAGTAAATGCAATATGTCAGCAGCAGAACAAAGAGGATGGGATGCAAAAAAGTGGAGGAAATAATGTTTCTATGATGGCATCCTACACCGTAGTCATTGTTACCAGTTGAATTGTGCCCTCCCAAAATGATACATTGAAATCTTAACCATCAGTAATGCAGAATCTGACCTTATTTGAAAATAGCTCATTTGCAGATGCAGTCATGTTAAGATGAAGATATTAAATTGACCCTAATTCAATGTGACTGGTACCCTCCTAAAAAGAAGAAATCTGGACACAGACTCAGACATTTAGACAGGGAGGATTACGTAAAGACATTTCAGGATGTCATATGAAAATTGAGATTATGCTGCCACAAACCAAAAAAAATCTGAGGCTACCAGAAACTAGGAAGAGAAAAGGAAGGATTTCCCTGCAGGTTTCTGAGAAGAGCACTACCAAAACGCTGACTTTGGAGTTTGAGCCACACTGTAACGCAATACATTTCTAAGACACTGAGTTTGTGGCTATTTGTAATGGTCGCCCAAGGAAACAAATACAAGTGCTAAGAAAAATCGCATTAAGATTAATTGACATATTTCTAAATGGTCATCACAAAATTTTAGCAAATACCAACTACTTGGGACTTTCAAAGAAATCATCAGCAATCAGAAACAAAATTGCTTGCTAAAAAAAAAGAGATACCCTAAAATAGGGTTGTCTTTGTTAATGTATAGTGAAACAAATTTTTCACATTCTATAACATAACCACCTGTATAAGGATCACCACCAAATCCATCTAGTATTTAGCATTACCAGCGTGCTTAAGAAATGCAGAGTGTTTTCATATTTTACATTTCTTTTGCTGTCATAAGGATTGCTACATTTCTACATTTCTTAATTAAGAAGTACTGTGCACTCATACCTCTAAATTTCATGAAATACAACTCAATATTCATATTTATCACTTTATTCCCAGAAATAATATGCTTAGTAATCTGAACAAAGAAGGGATTTGTTTAGTAAAAATTATTTGGATTTAGTAAGGACATTACAAAGAATAGAGTTTTGATGTTGAGAATAACAACAAGATACCAACAAAAGAAAGAGTATTCGAAGAATAAAAAGAGTGCTTTGATCTTATAATTTGATAGTCAATAGAAATAAGTAAAGTTAATTTAAACTGCTTACCAGTCTGGTTGCTAAAAACACAATATTTTATGTAAAACTAATTTGAAAAATAAACATTTAAAAATATTAAATTGAAACTAAATAAAATGAAGATTTTCTGATGAAGGTGAATATCTCTCATAACCTCATTTCTCATCAAAACCTCCAAAGTAAATCAATAGTTTTAGAATATATTAAAAAATAATAATGTTGAGTCATTAAATAAAATTATTTTTGCAAGTTACCTTAATACATTATTGGTGCATAGGAAGGCTAAAACTAAACATACTTAGTTTAAAAGCAAAGCAAAATTTTCTTGAATATGTACAGGCTATTTTTATCAAACAGTATATTTTGTTTTCATCTTAAAAAGTTTCTTTGAAATGTTCATTATAATGATTTAATCTAACAATTCAAATGTGCCCAGAACAATAGGAATAAATTTATGTTCCAGAAAACATGTAATTTGCATATTTAACCTAAATCTTAATGTTGGGTGGCAATTGAGAATCAAATGCCAATGCATTTCAACTCCAAACCCAATTAATTTGAACTCTATTATGCTTTTGCATTGTATCTGCCCTTCTTTTCCATCCTTCATTTTAATTTTTGGTGTCATCCTATAGTATATATACCTGGCACAAACCTCAAAATCTATGAATGAAATTACTGTAACAAGCTTGGTTTTTATAGAACAAACATGAATATTGACCACAGATTAACTGAATTACATGACACATGGCTATTCTACATTTACTAAGTATATTGGTGTATAGTTATGAAAGAAATAAGTAAATAGAAGCTTTTTGAAAACGCATTTGTTCTGCAGAGAGAGAATACATTAGTGATAAAAAAATCTGTTCAGCTTTACTGATAATAACACCACAAAGTAATTGATGTCACTATAATAATTCCCTGCCATTTCTCAAGTGCATCTGCCAACCTATCTGCCCAGCCATCTATCCGTATACATACACACCCGTGCAGAACATTGATCATAATCTTGGAAGAGTATAAAGCTAGCATAGTTATTTTTTTGCTTAACATTGAATTTTTCAGTCAAAAGTCTATTATTTTTGTTCTCTTTAGGGGCACAGCAGCATGAACTCACTATTAAAATTCAAATACATAGATTGGCAAATTTAGCGTAAAATTAATTATGCACCTATTTTAACATGTCAGATTATTCTATTCAGCATTGGAATAATTATTTTCTATTTCTTACTAAAATATTTTCAAAATTTCATAAATGAAACAATTTGACTTCGAAGTTTTTTATTAGTTGTAGAGAGAGAGATGAAGAGAGAGTTAAATACCAGTATGTTCCTCCACCTATTTATGAATCCGCTGGTTGCTTCTTATATGTCCCTGACCAGGGATTCGAACCCACAACCTTGGCGTATTGGAACAATGCTCCAATCACCCGAACTACCCGTCCAGGGCCTTAAAGAGATTTTTGTTTAAAATTTCTGTTAATACTTTTGCATTTTTCTTATTACTTGGCTATTTTTCTTCTCAGGTGTTTACATGTTGTTAAGATCTGATACAGTCTCACCCTATCCAGGCCCTAGCAGTAAATATTTATTCAAGAATTAGAAATAATAATAATATATCTTAATATGTATATAACATATTGATACATATGAAAATGTTAATGTTATTACATGATTATTAGTCATCAGATAGAGTTTATCAATTAGTGCTATGTAAGGAAGGCAGTTTTGGAAAATAATAATAAAAAACTGGAATTTAAATAAAGAACAAGGGAAAAAATCCACCAACAAGTACCAAAAAGAAATAAGATACAGTAATGTGTATCTGTAACTCTTAATTTTTGAAATGTTTACTTATATTTTATTCATATATTAATGTGTCAATTTCTAAATCAACTATATACATTTACAATAACAAACACTGGTATTACTATACTTCATACTTCATAAGAAAATCTAATTCTTATATATGTGTGTGAACTGATGTAGCAAAATCAAGTGCAATATTGAATTCCTTAAAGATGTCAGTGTTAAGAGGTATACCTGCATTTACAAAGACTTAATTACTAGCTGATAAATACTAATAAGGCAAAATGGAATCCTGAACACCTACAAAACAATGGAGCGGTGTGTGCCAGGTAAAGCCTCCTGCTTCATTAGTAGGAAAGCATAGCTATTATTTTAGCTGCATTGAAACAACTAAATCAAAGATTTATCTAAAATAATGAGAAGCCTTTAGAAAAGACCTTAAATAGCACTGTTTAAAAGTTTGAAATTTGTAATTTTCCTTAACAAACTCTTTCTAAGTATTTTAATAAAACACAAAAAACTATTTGCAATTAGAATTGAAGACTGAAATTTGCTAGGGCTAATATTGTTTAATCAATAGTTTGTAAGTCAAAAGGTTTTTTGTAGTTATTTAGAAATAATTACATTTATAAAGTTATTTAGAAACCTAATGTCTTTCCTCTTGTCTTTGGAATGTCTTATTATTGCAATTTTAATTCCATATTGTGAATGAAGCATTGAATATCTAAGTAATTATTGCCAAAGGAAATCACCAAAGCCTCTCTTATTATTTTAAGTATATGGACAGTTGTTAAAGTAACAATCTTTGAAATATGAGTCAGTTTTTAGCAATCACATCATGAGTTGTTGAGAGTAATTTTAAGAAATGAGTTAAGAAACATTTTTAAACCTTTTAAACTGATGATGAGAAGCAATGTTGTGTTGTGATTCAAAATTCCTTGGTTGTGCTATGTAATATTGGGATGATTTTGGAAAAATTCCTTCCATATTCTAGCTTTTAGTTTCCTTAAATTTAAAATGTGAATAACAGAAATCATGCTGGGTATGCTAAAACAAATAACCCAGTTCCAAGAACAAGGCCATAAGCCTGGTTCCTGGTACATTCTAAATATGTCAATAGTATAAGTTAGAAATAACTTTAAAAAAAGAGAAAAAAGATCACTAATTTATTGTGAATTAAAGAAGTTTAGTTAATTTTGAACACACGATATATTCATGGAACATGATTGATATAAGAATGCATACTTTAATTAGATAGACATACGAAAAAGAAGTATCAACAATGTATAAAATGATAGTATGTGACACTTGAACAACAATAAAAAAGATAGTATGTGATATCTAAATAGGGTTTTATATAGAAAATATGCATAATATACAATTATACAATCTATCTATTTAATTTAACACATTTCTGATTTTAGCTGGAAAATATGTATTTTAATTTAATTATAGGTAGAAAATAAGTTAAATAATATTTAACAGGTATTGATGAAAAATATAAACTAGAATTAAAAGAGAACTTTTTAACTCAAAAGGAATATTTATCAAAATTTTACAAATATCAAACATTATACAACTTAGTGGAACATTTGAGCCTTTACTTTAAAATTAGAAATAGGATGACTGTACTTGCTGTCACCAGCTTGATGCCAACAGTGATCTCCAGGACTACTTAGATAAATTTTTAAAAAGAATGTAATGAAAGAAAATACTACAATTGAATATGAAGTAAAGATAAAATATTCATAGTCCAAAATGTATGATTATTGACACAGAAAATGCAAAAAACAATCTCCACAGGTAAATGATTGTATTAATGGGAGTCACACTATTTGGATCATATTAACACAAAGATGTATTTCTTTATAACAGAGAGAAATCTAGAAACATAATTTAAATTAAAGAATAATGAATAATAGCAACCAAATTACAAAGTACATAACATGGTTGTAAGAAAATATTTGCAATACCCACATATAGATAATTATAAAACATTTTTGAAATATTTAAACAAGATATAAATAAGGAATCCATTCTATCAAACATTAATTAATTTTGGAGTTCATTCATTCATTCAATTATTAAAATGTCATCTCTATGCCAGTTTCTTCATCAATAGAATTAAAATTGTGAATCAAATGATATAGTGGGTGCTCTCTTGAATTTCAATTGCTTAAAACCCTTTAAACTTTAAAAGGGTATGAGGGGATTAAGTGGTAATAGAAAAAAATACAATAAAGATTATTTTTTAAAAAGTTACAGAAAGAGAAATGTAATGAATTCAACTAAGTTGCTTATAGGGCTGCCTTTAAAAAAAGAGGCAGATAAATACTGCTAATGGAGCTCTTTGCAATGGTTCAAAATAAATACAACCTTAAAAATTAAATTTAAAAAGGTTCACATTATGCCCTGGCTGGTGTGCTTGGTGAATTGAGTGCTGGTCTGAAAACCAGAAGTTCACAGGTTCAATTCCCAGTCAGGGCACGTGCCTGGGCTGTAGACCAGGTCCCCAGTTGCGGTTGTACAAGAGACAGCCTCATATTGATGTTTCTCTCCCTCTTTTTTTCCCTCCTTTCCCCTGTCTCTAAAAGCAAGTAAACTTAAAAAAATCTGAATAAAAAAGTGCATGTTATCATTTAAAAATATTTTTCATGTGCTTTCACAATTTCAGGTTACATTATTACATTGAGCTATAAAACAAAAAAACATAAAATCATTGATTATTTGAAATTAAATTTACAAATAAATAATCATTAAAATAATAAATAAAGCATATCATAAGTAACATTTAAGACTATATCTTCAACAAATATGAGTATTTGCAGTAATATAGCACACAAAATAAAATTCAAAGTTTTTGTTTCATTGACCCATTGGTAGAACTCCATTTATTTGTTCACTTTTGAAATTATGATTTTTATTAACCTTAATTGTTTCTTTAGAGTATTTACTTTGAGTATATTACTTAATTTGCTTCTTAAAATCTTATGAAGCCAACTTGCTAATATTAGGTTAATTTTGAACAGAAATGTTATGTTAATATTACACTATTTACCTTTTTAAAATTTTTTAATTGTTGTTCACTTGCACTTGCCCCTATTCCCCCCCATTATTCTCCCCTACATTGCCCACCCACCAACTTCCACTTTCAATGCCCCCATTGTCTGGGTCCTTGGGTCCTTTATACATGTTCCTTGACTTGACCTTGCTCCTTCTTTCCCCCATTATCCTCCTTCCCCTTCCCCTCTATTCGGGTCACTATCAGTTTGTTCTTTATCTCCATGACTTTTTCTATTCTGTGTGCTTATTTGTTTTGTTGATTAGGTTCAATTATAGATGAAATCATATGGTATTTCTCTTTCACCACCAGGCTTATTTCACTTAGTGTAGTGTTCTCCAGTTCCATCCATGCCCCTGTGAAGGATAGGAACTCCTTCTTTCTTTCTGATGCATTGTACTCTATAGTGTAAATGTACCACATAATTCTGACCCACTCATTTACTGATGGGCACTTAGGTTGCTTCCTGCACTTGGCTACTGTGAATTGTGCTGCTATGAACATTGGGGCACATAAGTTCTCTTGATTGGTGTTTCAGGATCCTTAGGGTATAATCCCAGCAGCGGAATTGCTGGATCAAAAGGCAATTCCATTTTTAGTTTTCTGAGGACTTTCTATACTGTTTTCCACAGTGGCTGCACCAGTCTGCATTCCCACCAACAGTTCACTAGGGTTCCCTTTTCTCTACAACTTTGTTAGCACTTGCTATTTATTGTTTTAAATTTAAGGAAACTTGGTCCCCAAAGAAGGAATGATGAGGTCAGGATCACATAGGTAGTAAAATAAATAATTTACTATTACTTTCCATTAATATATAATACCATTGTCAAGTCTGGACTCTAAAACTATGAAAGGATTTGTCATAATCAATCATAGTAAACATCTTTCTCTTTTAATGATTTTATTTATCTATTTTTAGAGAAAGGGGTAGGGAGAGAGAAAGAGAGGGAGAGAAGCATCGATGTATGACTGTCTCTCCCTCACCCCCTACTGGGGACCTGGCCTGCAACCCAGGCTTGTGCCCTGACTGGGACTGAATCCGCAACCCTTTGGTTCTCAGGCCAGAGCTCAATACACTGAGCCACACCAGCCAGGACCAGAGTAAACATCTTTCAATGAAAGAAGTTTTGCCTTTGTCTGAAAATCACAGTTTATTCTCTTTTAGCTGATATGGAAGCATTCCAAAGGACCTTTATCAAATCAATTTAATCCATGTTTTCTCTTTTTATGAATATTTTCTTGTTATACTTATGTTTCTAGACTTTCACTGCATCATAAGCTCCTTCAGGACAGTGATTAGGTGGTGTTCATCTCTGTCTTTCTTCACTGTATTTCTGTCTGTTGGAAATCAAATATTTGTAATTTACATGAAAAAATGCTTAGTGGATTAATGATGTTTCTTTTCCTCTCCACTCCCTTCTCTACTATCCCAGCTTCGTTGACATATGATGGGCATAAAACATTGTTTAAAGTTTAGGAAGTAATGCTTTGAACAGTTATACATCACACCATGATTAACACAATAGGGTTAGTTAACACCTTTGTTACCTAACAAAATTACCTTTAACATTTAAGATTTACACTCTTAGAAGCATTTAAGTACTTAATGCCATATTGTTAACTACAGTAACCACGTTGTACCTCAGATCCCCAGAATTTACTCATTTTGTACCTGCAAGTTTGTAACCTTTTACCAATGTCCCCAACTGTGACTCCAACTGTGAGTTATTGCTTTGTGTTACCATGGGGCTTACATGAGATATCTTACAGATATAATGGTCTATTTGCACTGATGACAACTCAACATCAGTTACATGCACTCTACCCCTTTCCTCCCTCAACTCTTAGGTTTTTGATGCCCAAATGTACCTCTGTTTATACTTTCTTCATCAACATGTTATCATAGCTAAAAGGATTTTAACACTTTGGTCTTTTAACCCTTTTAATAGAGTTAAGTAATTGATACACTACTATATTACATTGTTAATGCAATAGTGTATTAGAGTATTCTGAGTTTGACTCTACTTACCTCTGCAGTATGTTGTAGATTTTCAAGTTACTAATTAGTGTGTTTTGATTTCAGCTGGAAAAACTCTTTTCAGCATTTTTTGTAAGTCAAGTCTAGTGGTGCTGAAGTGCCTCAGTTTTGGTTTGTCTGGGGATGTCTTTACTGGCATTCATTTCTGAAGAAAAACGTTACCAGAAAACATGATCTTGGTTGTTGTTGGTGTGTGTGTGTGTGTGTGTGTGTGTGTCTTTTCTTTTGGGCATCCCACTCTCTCCTGGCTTGCATGGTTCCTGCTGAGAAATCTACTGATAGCCTCATGGGGGAAGGAGGAGGTTCCTTGTAAGTAACTAACTTCTCTTGCTGCTTTTAAGATTATCTCTTTATTTTTGATTTTTGAAAGTTTTATTACAAGGTGACCTGGAGAAGATCTTTTTAAATTGAATTTATTTGAAAACCTTGAATGTCCAAATCTCTCCCAAGATGTGGGAAGTTCTCAGCTATTAATTCTTTAAACACGCTTTCTGTCCCTTTTTCTCTTGTTCTTCTGTTGCTCCAACAATGTGTAGATTGTTTATCTTGATGGTTTGCCATTGTTCACATTGGCTTTCTTCATGATTTTTCATTCTTTTGTTTGTTTGTTATCCTTTTATTGAATAATTTCAAAGGTCTCTTTACTTCACAGATTCTTCTGCTTGATCTATCTGATGCCCAGTTCTCTACTGCAGTTTCCACTCACTGGATGGATTCTTCACCTTCAAAATTTATTCTTGTTTTTTTTTATAATTCTATCTCTGTTAGACTTCACATTGTGTTAAAATATTGTTTTCTGATTTCGTTAAGTTGTCTCTCTCTGTTTTCTCATAACTCACATGTGAATCTCAGCTGTTTGGGGTTCTTTATCGGAAATGATTTTGATCCTTTGGCAGTGACGCGTTTCTTCAAATGTTTCCTTGAAGTCTTTCATTGCTGTTCGCCACAAAAGTTATAGTCACCACCTCATGTCTTACCGACTGACTTTGCGATAGAATTACCGTTATCACCCATACTCAGAGTTCTTAGCTTTCACAGACTTTCTATGGATAAGTGTGTTTCACCCCTCTTGCTCTTTCTGTGGCAAAACTCTTACCATCATGTGCCTTCTTGGTCCTGCCACACAATCCAAGTGCTAACACTGCCTTTTTCTTTCTCAAGGAGAGTGCTAAATGTTCAAATAGGTAATCTTTTCTTGATCTGGGGATTTGTCTGGCTTTCTTTGTCTGCTCATTAGCCATATGCCAAGGCCTCCTCTCACAAACATTGGGAGTGGGCACTAGTAATCAGCTATGGTCTTAATAAGTATAGAAAAGCAAATACAAACATATCAAATACTCAAGCAATTTCCAAGAAAACAACCATACTTATCTGTATTTACTTCATTAAAATGGAGAAAAAATAAAGCATTTCAGATAAATTGTGTAGTGTTACTCGGTTTTTCTGTCCCATTAATGTCTGTTACTTGACTTAAAGTATTTCAATTGTTTTATTTCCTCTTTCTTACCCAGGAGAAGCCATTAATCTACTAAATTTTGTTTCGGAATGAATTTCTAAAGTCTACATTGCAAAATAAACAATTTTATATGACAAGTATGCAAAATGACAATATCTGTTTTCCAATTTTAATCAAGAGCTTAGGAAGACAATAAGCAATATTTTAAGTAAATTAAAATGGAATTTGCTTTTTACCATGTCTCATAACTGCCAAACAATGAAATGATGCAGTTTTCAAAGTTATTATGTCCCAATTGATCTTCCAGGCAACAGACTTATTATCTAATTATGAAGAAATGCACATTTATCAAAAGTTAGAACCATCTGTCTCAATTCTGTTTAATTTCATTACATATTCATCATTTAGACAGTCAGCTTATGACATAAGCCTCTACCGACGAGTAATTCTATACTGATTACCACTTAAGAATGTGCGCAAGCAGACATCAGTCAACTCTTATTAGTCTAATTTAAAAATAAAATTCTACTAATAATAAGCCGCTGACTAGCCAGTCATCACTGATGTATGCAAGAAGAATCTCTGGCATTCCTCTAAAGAAACCTAAAATTGTAGATTTCTTTTTTTAATAAGTCATATAAACTTAGAATTCATAAATTCTTCTTGACTTGAGAAGCAGATACATTTATACTGTTCAAATTTTTCTATTTAAATTATACTATTCAAATATTTTATTTTTAGATAAAGGGATGCCAGAAGAGAACAATTACAATTTAAGACAATTTTGGTTAAATATATTTGTAACAGCTATGTAATTTTATAATTCTGGGGAATATATCTATAATCCTGGTTAGTGAGTTCAGGTCAAAGCACCAGATTAGATATTAAATACAATCTCTTTTTCTTATTATTTACAAAGATGAGTGAGTATCAGGAATTATTTGCTTATAACACTTTGCTTCTTTTTTTTTTTTGCTTAAAATAAATATTAAACATTATCTAAAATTTTATTATAGGACCACTTAATCTCATTAGGAAAATATCTTATATCATCTCATTAAAAGAATACTGGAAGTCACTTCCCTGGCTGGTGTGGCTCAGTGGATTGAGTGCTGGCCTTTGAACCAAAGGGTTGCTGGTTCAATTCCCAGTCAGGGTGTATGCCTGGATTTCAGACCAGGTCCCTTCTGGGTGGCATGTGAGAGGCAACCATGCACCAATGCTTCTCTCCCTATCTTTCTCTCTTCCTTTCTTTCTGCCTAAAATTAAATAAAATTTAAAAAAACAATATAGCAAGTTACTAAAAAAATAACATGTATCTTATGTAGGCACATCTCTCTGCTTGTTATTATGACTATAAGGAACACAAATACCAGGCTCAAAATTGTCTAAAAAATTGATTCCCTCCAATTAAATTATATCCAATGATTTTTATATATAATATATAAACATATATTAAAATACATAAATATGCAAATGCATCAAATATGTAAACCATACATAAAGATTTAAATATATGATAAAATTATTTTATCATATTTTCTATCATATTTCTATTTTTATCACATTCCTATTTTATTTCATAACAATTTATATGAAATGTGTAAGAGAAACTCCACGTTTCTCAACAAAGATATGTTTTGTATACTAAATGGGAATCTAGTCTTCCTAATTTATATTTATCTGGAAGATTGACTGTCAAAATGATTGCAATTCCTACCAAGAGATTTGCTGATAGACAGAAGCCAGAGCCAGTGAGAGTGGGAGAAACTTAGACCAGGTATACATGGGGCTGAAAATAGGTATAGATTTAACCCTTGCAAGCAGTAGCAAGCACTGTGTTAGTTGGCAACCAAAGGGTGTGATGCTCTCAGAACTGATGTTAGCTAATTTCAGTATTGAGAAGGAACAATATGTTGGATAGGATGTCATTATAAGCAAAAATGGAATTTGAAAGAAGAGATGTGTCAGAAGTTTCTTTGAAATCCTTTCTTGGAATAGGTTTCTAGCTAGCAGCTGAATGTATTAGTAACCAGGGCAATTTCTTCAGTGAAAAGAGATAGATGAGAACAGTATATTAGAACCCCAACCACTTAGACTGTGGCTTCAAACCCATAGCAGTACTGTAGTGCTTACCAGGACAACCCAAACAGAAAGTAAAAGGTACATAAAGATTGTTAATCATTTCACATGATATATATGTATTCGGGACAAACCCCAAACAAACACCATGGATGTGAACACTCAAGTGATATTAAAGTAATTGTACCATCTTGTGTCAAAAGCTCGACTCTGTGATCTTCAAAATTGATAAAGAGAAAGATCTAGGCTATTGTTAAATTGAAGACTTCAGAACAGAATGAGGGAATGTGTTATCTGAGACCAAAGGTACTAAAAATTTAGTATGCATAAGAATTACTTGGAAAGTTATAATCAGTGAATATTTCTACATCTTTCTCCAAAAGAATTTAAACATCCTGAAATAGGTGGTAAGTGGTGCATGCTTTTTGAGAGTTAAAATTCTAAGCAGGAAAAAAGTCATCCTGATTCTTGAAAGGTATTTTTCCCACAGAATTCTGACTCCTTAAATCAGATTGCATGCACAATTGAAGAGGTGGCATTGTCACTTAGGAAAGCAGAGAGGCTTCCGAAGGTAGCAATGAGTGTACTTCATCTCATGGTTTTATTTATCTCTAATAGAACAGACATTAGAGGGAAAGTTTTCTGCTTCATCTATATTTGTCTGAACAATCCTTACTCATTGAACCAAAGGGACTGATTATCTTAACATTCAGGTATACTAGCTATCCAAGAAATGAAAACAACTTTAGAAAAAAAAGAAATACACAATTAAATTGAAGTTCAGAGGAAGATACAGGCAATCAAGTTCTTCAATGAGAAATCTTCCCTTTGAAACATTTAATTATTGGAAAGTTATTAATTTTTATTTGCCCTTATCCATAAAAGTCTGCAAGAATGTACACACACACACACACACACACACACACACCTCCTAATGTGGATGATCAAGAAGTTGAAACTGCAGAGTTTACTTGAGTAAACTATTTACCCTACCTCACAGATCTACGAGGTCTCTTCCACAGGTTATAGAATCTACAATTCCCCTTAAGGCTATTATCAATTGCAGAAAATTTGAACTGCCATTTCAAAGTAAAGACCTTTGTTAGTTTTGAGAAGTTGTTGCAGTGATGGGACTATGTATGGCCTTTGAAGGTCCTGTGTAGAGTGAATGCAAAGTATAAAATTATAGACACCAATAAAGCAATGTTTTTACCTGTTCTAGTTAGCACTTCCTTCAATATTGCACATCAGTTAACAACCCAGTAAACTGCAAAGACCTCTTCTTAATTTAATATCACTGCATGTGAAAGAAATTTTATGTTTCTTATTTCACAATTTATCTTGAAATTCATATTTGTCCTTAAGGTTGATCCAAAGGATTCAATATTACCTTAGATTCCACTCTGTCATATCAGATGAAAGTTAAAGTGGATAGTAATAAACTTCTAAGGATGAATTAATATTAGAAATTATAAAATAAAAATGATAACTAATTTCCCAATATATTTATCTTCTTTTTATTTTAACCCATAATAAAGATTTAAACGGTTTGCTGGTAAACTAGAAAAATATATTTATGTCATTGCAAGTAAGAAGAATATAACATATGCAATAAAAATATTTTCAATTTTTATGTCACAATCATCAATCTGAAGAAATTGAACATATCTACCCATTTTGTTCTTCTGCTTCTTGTTTTCTTTTTTTCAAGAAATCACAGTTGTTTTTCTGTTGAACTTTTGAAACATAATCTCTCTTTTTTCACCTCAGGCTGCTTTAAGATTTGTTTGTCTTTTATTTAAATTTTTTTCTGTCACAAGCATATGGCACGTATTGTTTTGGGAACTGCAACTCTTCTCAAATATGTAGGTCAATTTATTTTTCAGTATTGTAAAATCATCAGTCATTATTTATTCAAATAATGTTTCTACCTTATAGATTCTCATTTCTTCTGAACCTTAAAATTCACATGTAGAAGCCTCTGACTGCAGACCTACTTCACTACCATGTTTTCTCAGTTTTTTTAAAAAAGTTTCTCCTCTTTATGTGTCATTCTGCATATTTTTTCTTACTTTTTTTTCAATTCATATTTTTCAGAAGTTGGAAACTAATGCTGAACATAACCACCAAGTAATTTATTTTTTATTATTTTTATCATGTCTGTAATTTTATTTTGCTGTTTATTATTGTTTCCTATTTTCATCTGTTCTTATCAGCTTCTCTAATATAATTATAAATCTTTTATTTCAATACTTTCACCTTTTATTTCAATACTTTCATCAAATAAGCACAGTTATTTGAAAGTACAGGATTGATGATCTAACTATTGAATCTACTATAGTTTTTTTTCTATGTTTTCTGTTCTCTTCTTGGTTTTAGCTAAATAGTTCTGGCTCCCTTTAAAACTACCTAATTTTGACATATTTCTATGAATTGCAAATTAATAATTACACATTTGGACTTTCACTTTTACCTCCAGTATGTAAAGAACTCCCATTATTACAAAAATAAATACATGAATAAAATGATTAACAATTTTTCTTATACCTATTAGATAACAGATTGCAGAGCAAACCACCACCATGAAATCTGGACAGACATGCATGTTAAAAATCATAGCCAAGATCTTACTTAGAGCAAAAACTCTATCAACAGGAACCATACATTTGTAGAAATACTTAAATAGTTAATTGTGAAAAATTACTGGAAGCTGATTGCGGACTAGATTGAGAATGAGAAAGTACTAGGAGCCTCAGTCTTGGAGGGGCTTACACTTTTGTGGGTTTGACCTTCAGGAACTCTTTATAAAGAGCCAGGAATGATTCCCCAGTGACCTGGCAGAACACAGGAAAAAATACCCATATTGAAATACCCTCTGATAGTTCATCATAAAACTTCCCATCCTCTAGGTAAAAATACCTTATCAGAGCTTTATCACATGTGAGTTAAGGACATTTCTCTGAATCCAGCATCCTCTATTATTTTTACCAAAGCTGAAAACAAACAAACAAACAAAAATGATGACACTTGTGAAGATAATAGCCCATCTTCAAGCCCAACTAAAACATTGAAGTTTAATCATAAAATTATAAAATATTGTCCTTCCCACATAACTTAGCACTATGCTACCAGGGTTCTACTGTAATAACAGTGTTTTACTGCTGAAATAGCAATGAGACACAGAAACTATTCAATAAGAGTCATTATAGATGCCAGAACACCACAGAGAAGCTAAAATCCAGGACAGCAAAGGATTTGAAGCCTCTGGCACACATGCCTACAATAATCAATAAACATTGTCAAGTGCTAGAAAGATTTATATAAGATATCACACCTTTTTTATTACCTTATGGATTTCAACAAAAACTGCAGAGGAAGCTAAGAATCAGGATAAGCATAATTTGAACAAAGTAGGTATCAGAACCGTACTTTGATACGTGTAACAGTTTTTTAATTGTCAAAGAAGAAATATAAACTAACTATGATGAGTATATTAAGGTCTCTGAAGGCAAAAAATTAGTAGCGTGTAAGTACAGATGCATAAGCAGAGATGGAATCACTTTGACCTAATGCTTTATTCCAAAATGCCTTTGATGGGCTACACAGAGATAAGGAACTCTTAGTGAGTTTGTAGACTTGTCAACACAAGATGTAACATACAAATAATTGGTATACCAGAAAAAATAGAAAAAAAAAACAGAGCAAAAAATATATTAGAATAAATAGTTGAATTTTTTTCCAAAAGTAACTTGTGTGGTAGAGTTGGCCGTGACTCATACAGACGGAGCTGGGTGGCTTTTCATTCCCTACCTTCCAGCACCTGTTTCTAACTAGGCAGTTGACCTAAAGAGTGGGGAACTGCACATCATGCCTTGGGAAACATGTTTTTTTAGGAGTGTCTTTTCATTCCTTTTATTTTATTACTGACTGTTTCCAAGTTTATGGTTAAGAAGAATAAAGGTAATCTGATGTTTTCAGGTGAAATCCAGAGAAGAGGAAGGCAAGAATTTTTCTTAAGTTAGAAATATCTTCAATCAATTGTTTCATATAGCTTACATCTTAAAACACAAACTCTTTATATATTTAGGAGATCAAACCCTTGTCCAAGGTATCATTGGCAAATATGTTTTCCCATACAGTTCGTTCTCTTTTCATTTTAATGCTGTTTTCTTCAGCCATGAAGAAGCTTTTTATTTTGATGAGATCCCATTTGTTTATTCTTTCCTTTATGTCCCTTGCTCTAGGGGACATATAGGTAAAAATATAGATCTGCTGTATAGTGTCTGTAGTTAACAATA
>PVKM010019904.1:0-23763 GCA_004027735.1 Carollia perspicillata | reverse complement strand
GCCCCAGGCTGAATTGCTAGGCATTCAATGCACGATACGCCGTCAGAGGGTGTCATTCCTCCTGCAGATTAAAACTGGGGCTCTGAAAGAGAATTTTCTAATCCAAACCAGAGCCTCAGCCTCCTTAGTGATGTAGTTTTTATGGTGTTATCAGTCCAAAACATTTCCTCGCAGAATATATGCTTATAATAATCTCATTACCAGTGAACAATTCAAAAGAAAAAGAATTTGGGAATGTGGAATATTGAGGACTGCGCTTTGCTATTGAAACTTTAAACTGGCTTCTGGGAGACATTTAAATGAAGAAAGCTGTTAAATTTGTTACATTTTCATAATTCAGTTACAAAACATTGGCAACATAGCAACTAAACGTCATTTATTTTTATGTACTCTGTCTTGTTCAAAAAAGAACTTGAGGCAAACACGCTAAAGGAGAATACTTAAGACGTGAGTGGTTTGAAAAAGAAAATTATATCCATTTGTTATATTAGCTTATATTGAGGAAAAATTAAAAATCTAAATTCATAAGTCAAACTTCTAACAAATGAATAGAAATGCAATTTCAGTATCTATCGCTTGTCTTCCAAATGGAATAATGAAAATAAACATGAGTTTTAAGCTTTATTTGTTGAAGTGGTAGGGTTTGAAGTATATACTTAAAAATAATTGATATATTTTGTTTTCACTACATATTTGTTTAGCATACATCTACAAATGTAGTAATATTTTAACTAACCGGGCTTATAAACACATTTACCTGCAGAACCATTTAAAGAATAAGGAACTTTATCTCAGATAAATAACCATTTTTCCAGAATGACCTTACTAAACTGCCTTTCTCAAATCCTGGTATTCTTACATGTATTTTCACAACTTTATTATTTTTATTAGATTTCTTTAAAATTGGAGATAGCCCCATTTCAAAGTACTGCCAAATCAATGAATTTCTTGTGTCTCTAAATCTCTCTTTCTGAGTGTGGACGAGGTGTGTCTACTGTTCATGGTTGGAGTTATCTGCAGAAAACATTTGTTAAAAGCTAAACACATCTATTTTACATATCAGATAGACAGATTATCATGTTATATAGGACACAAGTGATAAGTTAAAAAAGAGAACTAGACTTCAGGATAAAACTAATTTTAAGAACGTGCTTTGAATCATATTTAAAAGCTGGCATAAAAGGACTCGTGTAAAAAAAAACCTCGGCATGTTACAAACCACAATGTATATCTTACATCACACTGCTTATTTTTTAAGACAGATCCACAATGTGCAGGGAGGGTGAGAAAGGGAAAAAGGATCATATGACCCCTAAGTGGGTAACCCCCCCTCCTTATTTTACAGTTAGTTGTAAAATAAGCACAAAGAAGGGTAATGCTTTATACCTTTTGAAAGACAGAATTCTAAGGGAGAGTAGCTTGATTTTTTGATTCTTTTATCCTTAATCAACCTCTGGACCTTGAAACTACATGTTTGCTCGTTGCTGAATTTAGGCCGGCTCTACAGACTCCCGTGGTCAGAACAGAACCCCCGCCCCTCTCCCACCACCATTTCCAGGGTGCTGCTTCTTGCCAGGTTCTCTGCAAAACCAAGAGTGAGGACAAGGGTCGCCTCTTACCAACAGCCCAGGACAAGGTGGCAGCACATTGGAATCCTCCAGTGGTGCCTGCCGATGTGGGGCTGAGACACTTGATCCTTAGAGACTTCGTGTACAAGGCGGTCATTTCAGTTGAGTCTGGAGACTGAGCTCTGCCCTCTCTTTTGATGGCACAAAATATAGTTTCTGAACTTCAAAACCCAACTCAATAGAGAGCGTGCAGTTACGCAGGTAAAGGCTGGATTCTCCTGGTAAAATCATTCCTTTCCGTGTAGCCGTGGCCCAGGGGTCTCCATACTGCGCACACTGTCCCTCCCCCTGGGCTCCAGCGTCCCTCCTAGGGCAGCAAAAGCAAACTCTCCTACATTCAGAGCAAAAATGGAAGAAAAGGAAGACTTTGAAAACAGTTTGACTTGCGTATTAGAAGTCCAAACTCTTCTCAGACTATCATTTTGAATGGCTTATCAGGCGGAAAGGTAGGGATTGCAAACAAGAGAACTGAAGGGGGCTCTCAGGAACTGAAGCTTGACGGGCAGTTTTGAGGATTGCGGCTGGGTACGGGCT
The DNA here is from genome assembly GCA_004027735.1 of Carollia perspicillata. Lineage (NCBI taxonomy): Eukaryota > Metazoa > Chordata > Mammalia > Chiroptera > Phyllostomidae > Carollia > Carollia perspicillata. The sequence goes on along the minus strand of PVKM010019904.1, from coordinate 21,601 downwards.
GCGCCCACTTTAGCGCTTGTTTTCTCATTTGGGCACTCACCTGGTTTCTAGGCTTCTCCCGTCTGTCAGTCAACATTGATTGTGCATTTGCCAAGTGGACATTTATGCGGCATATTTTGTAAGCAGCAATCTGTGTGACTTGCTCGTAATCCTCTACTCAACCAAGGATTTTCTGTATGAAATTCCTGGTGTAGACCCCTCTCCAGTGACAAAAATATTTTGATAGCCATAACCACTTTAGTTAGGAACATGCTACCATAAACCAAAAGAATCTAAAAGGTAGAAATTTAAGACATTATAGCAGGGTGATCATTATTTTCAGCCAGGTAGGAATTCCAGTGTTTTTCAGTTGAAATTCACAGAAAACTAGCTACCAAGTCCTCGCCACCTTTCAATTTTGACCAAAGAAAGTACAAATCATTAACTAGTCAAAGATCACTGCGTCCTTGTTCCAAGCGACTTGGAACATTCCTTGGTTAGAGTATCCTCTTCTATTATCGTCATTGATAGGATGGCAAATTTTGTTTAAAGAGTATGTCTTTAAATTTATATTATCCTTGTGCTAGTGCTTCTCCAACTCCTTGAAGTGAAAAGCTACCCCAAAGTTGTGATGTTCTTTATAGAACACCAGAAAATATTACATCATACAAAGTAACAATTTTTTTCCTAGCAGAAAATCTGACTGCATATGAAGTATGCCATTATAGCCTTGACTTATGAGTCCATGGAAACAAATATTCTCATGCTAAGCTTTTAAGATAATATTTTTTTGTACTGGTTATTTTTTTGGTCCTTTGCTGGCATTGCTAGCAGACAGTTGTATGTGCTAAAAGTTTACGAAAAATTTCTGTGAGTAAAATTAATAATTGAAAATATGCTATCTGTGAACAACATACTTTTCTTAAGAAATGGAAAAAGATTGCTGGTATTTTATCAGTAGGGAACCTGTGTTCCCTTTGGGATGCCAGTGTCCTTCAGTGGCTTTGTTGAGAATTACTCACCTGGATGGTTGTGAAATGGAGGAAAAGAAACAGATGTGAGTACGGCAAAGGTGACCACTCTGTGCTGCTTTGGAATGGGTCTTGATGCTTGGTTTTCTTCACATTAATTATTTTGCAGATACATATTTTTTGCAGTGGAGAAAATCAGTAATTCCCTTTCCTATCTTATTTTTTTATTACGTTAATTTTTTAAACATTTTTTGTTGTTGTTCAGGTATAGTTTTCTGCCTTTTCCCCCTACCCTTCCTCACCACCCCAGCCCTCCCCACCTCCTTCCCCTGTTTCCAACCCCCCTTGTTATTGTCCATGTGTCCTTTATATTACTTTAATTTTTTTTATTTTGTTTTAGATTTTACTCTGATGCCTCACAATGAAGAAATGAAAAATCATATTTTCAAAAGATGGTGACTGAAGTAAAGTGAATAGCAATGTGCTTCAGATATGTATTAGGAAAAAATGTCTATTTTTATTCATTAAGTTACTTTCAATTCTACTCTATATTCTTCTATGCATTTATTTTACCTTCCTTTTTGTATAATTGTTCTTTTCCCAATATCATCCCTGTAATCCACTCCCTGCTGGCTCAAATGTGACCAGATATCCCAAACTATTCTTATTTTAAAAATTATGCTGTAGAACATTTGATCTAATTCTCTGACATTAGGCTTCTGTTCTTATATCCCATAGTCAATGATCAACTTTTGCCTTTTTAAATAGGGGGAAATGAATGTGTTAGTAAAGCTGAATTTAAAAACCCTGATGTTTTCAATGAATGGCCAAGCTCAATTTCTAGCTTTCACCTTTTACTCAGGAAATATTGAGTCCATTGAGGGAGCAGTTTAGGCTTCAAACAAAATGCAAAAAGCTCACAGTGCCTATTTGCAGAAGTTCTGTTGAAAGCAGTAGCTGGGCTATTGCCAATATAATGAGCCCTGATCAAAAAGAACTCAAAAAATGTTTAAAAAATGAACTTCACTTTCGAAGACAATAAAAGTAGGAGAGATTGAGGTTGCAGGGTAAAGGAGGAAATGACCAAAACAAATGTAAACTTTTATGCCTTTTAACACTTTGCCTTACCTTATTAATCATTACATCAGTATTTGAAAGTAAAAGCTATCACTCATATTTTTGCCCTATTTTCCTTTTTGACTTTATCACTAACCTTCTGTAGTTCCACATTGCAAGCATTTATAATGGGAAAAAATCCCATGTGCAGTTTTTAGTGAAAATGGAATTAAATAAAAGAGTGAAATCTAATATGCATTGTGGTTGAACACATTCACTCTCACATGCTTTTCATCCTTTAATGTGGGTTTACTTTATCTTTTTTACGGTGCCTTTTGATTTTCTGAAGATTTTGTCCTTCAAGCCCATCTTTCCAGTTCATCCTGAAACAAACTGAATTCTCATTTGTGCATCTTTATGGTAAAGAAAAGCAATGGTTTTGTTTGCATTTGTATCTTTTCCAAGAGAATTTCCTTCTCTGTAATTAAGAATGTTGCATATGTTTTGGGTCCAGAGACTGCTGTAGTAACCAGGCTATCTTTACCATCTCCAGTAACAATATGGGTGGAGCTCTTTTGCATAACATGCAACTTGAGTGATTCTTTTGAGAAATACTTGCCATGGTGATCTAGTATTTGTTCTTTTTTTGTGGGCATGGAGAGATTTGCATCAGTTGGGTGTCTGCCTACTCCAGTGTTTGAGGAATACATGTATTTTTGTGGTCATTTCCACTTCTGAGAACTTAAATTTTACCATTGGCTGAAGTATCAGGAGAGTTGAAAAACAATCAAGTTCTACAAAAAGTTGACATCCTTAGAACAAGCGGGGGAAAGAAATCACATGTTTATCCAAAAAAGAAACTCTTAACAGAGATGATGACTCAAATTTATGTTGATGTAAGTCTACTATAAAATGAAAAAAAATTTCTAAGAGAATTTTGTGCCAAGAAAGCATCATAAGTCATTCAGATGATGACTTTGCTGCGATGGCTGTAGTTTACAGCTGCATTTATGACCAAACAAGGCAAATGGTGCCTCAGTTCATTATCAGGTGCAATTAACAAAATAAGTTAAAGTGTATTATTTGAATGTTAATGAAAAAGCAGCCCTACTTAATAAATAAAGAATGGCCCAGAGGAGGCAGGCAGTGTTTATTGAAATAGTCACGAAGTTAGAAATAAGCTTGCTGGACACTAATCCAGTGAACTTTCCAGATGTTACTTTGAATCCATGAACACGAATTTTGACCTGAGCAGAAATACTTATTTGAGGTTTGCATTAGAGTTCATGTTCCACTAGACTAAGCTAACAGACAATGTCACTGTTAACATACACAGCTCAAGTCATGAGAGATTTTACTTAGTCTTCACAAGCACAGGCTGAGTAGCATTTAGAAAGTGATTTAGTAGTAATTTTCCATTGTCTATATAGAAAGTAATACTATTTCATCTCCTTTCCTGTAAAATTGTTGTCAGTCTAGGCATTTGCTGGAGATGTTAAATCATTGATAAGCCCTTGGGTGAATGGAAAACTTGCATTCAGGTACATATAATCCTTTCAATCATTTTCTTAATTATCATTAGTATTTCTTCTTTCAGGTTTATAAAATGTGCATCTATTGCATGTTTTAGGAAGACAGCTGCTTCTGAAATAGCACATTATCAGCATATGTGATATCTTAGTATATATTAATCATCCTAAGTGGCAATATTTGTCAACCTGAAATATGGATTTTATTTCTGCCTTAAAAAATAAATTAACTAGCGTGAGAATATCAGAACATTATGAGAACCATGTTCTGGGAAGCAATGCAGATGGAGGAAACCAATCTGTTTTTGATATTTGTTTTGGGGGCTTTCCCTAAAATGTGATTTGCCAAAGAGCTCTGTGGATAAGTGGTATAAACTTACTTATTTTACTCACCATGTAAAATGAAAAACAACAACACAAAAGATAGGAAGATGTTTAAAGTTAATGTTTTCACTACTACCAATATTTTAATGTTTAAAAGTCAAAATGAGAGTATAGATGAATCCATAAAACCTACCAACTCCTAATCATTTCAGAAAATAAATGCCACACTGAACTGATTCTATAATTATCCAACAAGTGTGCAACATGATAATAATCGATAGTATTTTAATGTCTTAATCAGTGAAAAATGTGCACCACTTAATGCTTTGTTTTGTAACTTAAAAATGATCAAAATCAGCAGGGAAACTCTTTAAAGGAAAATGCTAAAAATATTCCTTAAAAACACAGGGTGAAAGCTGACATTTCAGATTTAAAAGAAAGTTACATTTGGCAAGAGACTTACTCTCATGATGTGTTAGTTATGTTTAACTCTGGTACTTTTTTTTTTTTAACAAATGACTAAACCTGAACCCTGCATTTCTTGGGCCAAGACATCATCTTTTATGACACATTTCTACACAAACCTACTCCCACCAAGGTCATCACTCACCTTCTTAAACACCAGGGGAGCACAAGCCAACATTTTAATTTACGGAGCAAATTTATACACAGGACTACAAGATACCGTGTTCCTATTGAGGGCTGTCACTAAAGGAACATATGGAGCAGCTCAAGGTGGCTGGGAAAGTCTTTTATATTTTGTCCATGCATTTACGCTCACGTTCTTACACCCTCTTAACCTCTTTTCTCTCTGTAATGGTTCTAACCAGTGCCGGCACCCTGCTTGCCAGAGCCCCAGGCCTTGTGGTTCAAATTAGAAATTGCTGGAATAGTAGGTTCTTGTTGTATATGAAGCAAAAGGGGAAAACATACATAAGAAATATGAACAAATAAGTAGGTTTTAATTGGTATACTCCATCAAGAGTCTATTCCGAGCTATATTCAGATGTATGGCCCTATGAAATCAGGAAGAAGGCAACATTTACTTCTACTAGCATTTATTTATTTATTTAGATTGTTATTATTATTACAATTTTTACATTGTTTTTCAAGTACTTCTAGTAGCTTTTAAAGTTCTACCACTTAAGAATACTGTGACTTTATGCTGCATGTTGTTTTACACTTCTAATGTTCATCTGGAAATTTCTTTCACCAGTAATAACTTTGATCCATTTTATTCTTCTTTTATTTTTTCTCTCTTTCTTTCCTTCCCCTTTCCCTTTTTTTTAGATCTCTAAGAACCACTTAAAAAAAAAATAAAACAACGAAGGCCAAGTTCAGAAATAACCAAAATAAGTCATGAAGAAAAACAGGATAGGAAGCAGAGAATAAAAGGTTTATAGAGGAATGAAGGAAAAGAAACATATTAGAAAATAAATAATTCATAAGCCAAATGATGACTCGTCTTTTCCCATTTCTGTTTATCTTCTATCAATCTTGTTGTCCAAAATAAAAGTGGCACATATTCATGACTGAATAATTTAAAACCATATGAACATTCTCCCCACAGGACACACATTCTCTTGCCTTCTGCAATTTCTGGTTCATAGAGGCAGATAGTGAAAATATTCCAATGTTTGTCTTGGTACAGAGTAAGGAAATTTTTCTAAAGGATGTTTCAGATTGGCATGTGTGCACGCACACATGGGTGTGTGGTCTTTGCTCTCAAAAGTCTGGCTCCTGGGCTCTGCACGAGTGTCCCTTACACGATCTTCCTTCTTCTTGTTCTGAGTTTCTCTTTATTTCTTCTCTCATTAAATATTTATTGAGTAAATGGGTAGTACATTTTTTTGCATAAGTAACTCATTTTCAATAAAAGCACCTGTATTTTGAAGTAGTTCATCACTTCTTCCTCCTTTCTTTCTGTAAATTTGTTTCCACAAAGGTGGAAAGAAATAGTGATACATTTTCTTTGAACAGAATAACTGGCTCATATTCATCTATTCATTATTCAACATGAGTCACTGAGTTTCTGTAAGAACTGGGCAGAGTTCTAGTCACTGGCTTGTGAAAAGTATAAGTGTCTCTATTAAAATGCTAGCCTTTGGCTTGGAGGTTTTCTGAATAGTCTGATATTTGTGTTAACTTGTTCTCAAATTTTATGTTCAATGAGGAACAACTTCCTCATTGTTTCTGGTCTTTTATTTTTTTAAAGGCGGATTTTTTGAAATAATGGTCTGTTGTGCACCAGTATCTTGTGAGATGTTCATGGGAATATAAAAAATCCTACAGTAAAATACATTTTGGTGTCATTATGCAGTCTATAACCCCCTAGAAACTATAGAGCAATATTGAGATATTCAAAGTTCTGAGAAGCTATGCAGCCAAGCAACCAGTTTAACTTTGTCTAATCTAGTTTTCCCATTTTTAAAAAGTTGTGATTGCAGACTGAGCACATCTGTGGCTATGTTATAGTTAACAAATGCCAGTGGGGTCACAGTAAGCATAACACAATGTGTGAAATTACAATCAGAAGATGTACTCAGAGAGTAAGCAGGTGGGTAGATGACATCCTCTAAGTTGAGTGTGGCATTGTCACCCCTGATTTCAGCCTTAGAAATTCCAAAAATCCAGATTCAAAACTGAACAAAAGCATGTAAACAAAATCTTATAAAATTATTTTTTGAGCTACTACAGTGCCTACCTGGCAAGAAACTTATCTTCTTTGATCCTGTTTTTCCATTTTAAAACAAGGAAAACTTACCCAATTTATAAGATTTTTGAAGAATAAATGGGAAACTTTATTTTAACATCTAATACAGTGCTTAGTTCACTGGAACTACTCAACAAAAGGTCATTTTCTCTTTTCCCCTCTTTCTGGCCTGGTATCTTGCCTTCCTGCAGGAAACACAAATATCTATGGCACTGTCTTCTCCCCTAAGGAAAACTTGGTGAGAAAATACATCAAAATATAAAAAATTAAATTATAACCAAAGAAATTTATTTAAACAAATATTTACATAGTTCTTATTATGTGCTAGGCAATGTTCTAAGTTATTCAGGAAAAAATTAACTCATTTAACTCTTATAACAATTCTATGAAAAAGGGTATTGTTATTATTGCCATTTTACAAATGATGGAAACTGATGAATACCATTTGTATGAGACAGTACAAGAGATACTGCTAGGAAATTGTTATTGTAGAAAATGCAAAATAGCTTTTAAAAAAGCAAGCAAGCATCAAGTATAGTAACACATAGATACTGATTAGAATTTGAATATGAGTATCAAACCATAAAGAAGTTGAGACATTAAATATGTCTACAGAGAGAAGTGATTGAGACCTGATGGCATGTTGCATGTTCCCCTGTGTGCAGACATGTCTGTGTGTGAAGTCCTTCAATGTGTAAAGCACATGGTAAGTGCTTCATATATAGTATTCGATTTTATTTTATTGTCTGTGTGTCTTGGTCTTCCAAGAGATGTTACTCAGGGAATTTGGGGAAGACGTATCAGTGTGGAGGTTCTTCCCTCCTTCCATTTAATCTTTTTCTTATTTCTCTCCCAGAATTTTCTCTAACTCCCAAAGGATCATTCCTTCATTGATGAAGATCCTTGCACCGTGTCCAACCTGTGACCCATGGGCTGCATGCAGCCCAGGATAGCTATGAATGAGGCCCAACACAAAGTTGTAAGTTTACTTAAAATCTTTTTGCTCATCAGTTTTCGTTAGTGTTTGTGTATTTAATGAGTGACCCAAGACAACTCTTCTTCCAGTGTGGCCCAGAGATGCCAAAAGTTTGAATACCCCTGCTGGTTAATTGTCCATAATCGCCCAGCTAGAAAGGGGCAGAGCCAGGATTTGTATACAAATAATTAAAAAGCAAACCAAACCAGTCCCTCTCTTCCATTGCACTTGATGTGTTGCTTTGGAGCTTTCTTTCCCTGCCCCAGGTATGTATCCTAGCATGCTTTCCTACAATTGGAAGTAATAGGACTACAGAATGTGGTGGACTGTCAACTGGAAAAACATTAGTGACAGTGTCTGTCCTCCTCATTGGTGGGGAAAGGAGGCAGAGGCTGAGAGGTAAAACCTCGCAAGGACTGGAAGCCATTTCACTATTTTAGGTTCAGGGCAATTAGCTCTGCACAGCCATGAGCTTTGGATGAATTTATATTACAATTGTACGATGTTCTGATTACATAATGTAAACTTCATAGAATGCTTACTACATAAATTTGTGTAAATTTTTAAAAGCCAAAAAAGACATTACAAACTTAAAAATACTAGCCTCCGAGTTCTGTAATTTGTCTCTAGCGTACAGACCATGTCTCTTTTTGCATAATTTGGAATTCTCTGTTGGCTGAGCGAATGGAACTGTTTTGATCTGTCTTCACTGCAAGCTGTGGAACCAGTCTGAACTAGGCTGGAAGCAGACAGATAGCATGATGATTATAATAATGTGCATAATAAAATTTCTATAACTAGGTAATCTCTTAATAGCCTATCATATATTTGGCCTGTCAACTGGTTCCACTCATACAGCATGACAGATTTCCTTTCTGCCTTTTCTCTGTTTCTCAATTTAAGCATCATTTAAATTGAAAGAGCGTCTTCTGTATTTGAAATTCACTAAAAGGCCCAGGAAACCTAGATGAACAAGGTACCTCTATTCAACTGCATGCTTTACTAAAATGTGTTTTGTAGGTAAAATGTGTAGTCGAAGCTTTGTGTTCCTGACTTTACCTTAGCAATTTATGAAGCTGTCAAATATAGTAACTATTCCCTATGGTCTCTAGTCTGTACGACTAAGGACCCCTTGCTCTGATTGTAATTCTGTTCTGTGGCTCTGGAAGAGTTGCTTGGCTGGGGCTTTACTATCATGAATGACTTTTCTCCTCAGTAGGGTATTAATTATTCCAAACATATGTGAGAATAAATGTAGATATACTTTTCAAGTATTTCCTTTAAATATTTTTTATATTAGTTTATTCCTTTGGTATGGCGATTTTGCCTGGATTCAGTACTCAAAATGGAAAGATAAAAACCAACCAAACAAACAAACAAACAACCCACCCTGGCTTTAAGTCCTCACTCTGGTAATCATGAGCTGTGTTACCTTGATTGGTTACTTTCCCTTTCTGAGACTCAGTATTCTTATTGATAAAAAAAAGGAGGAGGTTATGTGAGACCTACCTGACAGAGATGTGAGTGAGCAATATGTGATTTGGCAGAGGACTAGGCAGAATTGGTCTTCCACAAATAAAATGATCTACCTGGAAGGAGAGAAAAGTGAAATAATTGAAGCAAAACTAAACCATGCCAAGACTTGAACAGGTGCTTCCCAGGAAAGGATATTCAAATGGACAGTATCCATACGAAGAGCTATACAGCCTCTTCAATCACCAGAAAAACCATTATATACCAATCACCATAAGTATAAGCTTTTCGTACCATAAGACGCACCTAGGTTTTAGAGGGAAATAGGAAAAAATTGAAGCAAAAAATGTGGTAAAATATTTAGTAACATAAATAACATAATATTTCACCAATGTAAATGTGAACAGAACTCAACAGCAGCATCAACAACCATTATTCCTCCCAAATTTGGTGGTGGCGGGGGAATGTGCATCTTATAATCTGAAAAAACAGCAAAATGACCACAATGAAAAGGACAGCATCAGGTGTTTGTGAAGCTGTAAAGCAACCGGAACACTCAGGAACTGCAGTGGGAGTGTCATTTGGCATGACCACTTTGAAAACCCTTCAGCACTATCCGTGAAAGCTGAAGATGTGCATCCCTTATGTGCCAGAAATTCCACTTCTAGGCATACCCACAACAGAAATGCATAAAAATGTGCTCCAAAGGACAATTAATACAGCGTTATTTATAATATTACAAAACTGAAAGTAACTCATCAGTAGAAGAATGGATATATACACTGTGGTGTATTCACAACCTCAAGTTCTATATTGCAATTAAAAAGAATAAGGATTGGAGATGTGCAACAATCCACATAAAGCTCACAAAAGTAATGTTAAGCAAAATAAGATGGAAATAAAAGAGTATATACTTCATGAGTCCCTTTATACGGTATAAGCCTCCAAAACAGGCAATTGAAGGTATTTGGAGAGGATGACATAGTGATTTGGAGGGGCCACGAAACAAAGGCGTCTTCTAAGATGCAGGTGATGATCTCTTTCTAGATTTGGATGTAATAACTTAGGAGTATTTACTTTGTAAAAATTCAGTGAGCTCCATCCTTAAGACTTGTACACTTCATGTATGTACGTAATACTTCCATAAAAGAGTTCAATAAAAAATCCCTAAACGACATTAACCTAAACCACATGGCCTTCAAATTCTGCCAGGCAGCGTCACTAATGATGACTCACTGCACAGTGGTCAGTAGATACCAACACTGATTCCATTAGCTCCATTGTTTAGGCTCTCGATAAGAGTCGTTTTTCTATTGCTTGTTTAAAAGCTCATTTTTTTTGGTGTGGTGCTATTAACTCCATCTACAATAAACTTCTTAAGTCAATAATCCTCGATCTCTTTTTTTGTCTTCTTTCCGTAATTGCCTCTTGTAAGATTGGCTAGTCCTTATCCAAAGTAATTCAGTGACTCTTCTGTGACAGCTATTACTGGCACCCAGGAAGAGGCGAGTTGAGATGTTTTGGAAGCAAAACTTGCTCCACTGTTTGATTTAGAGACTCTGTTTTTGGAAAGCAGTTTGTTTTATTCTTTATATCATTCTATTATTTATATATGGCTTCAGAACCAGTGAAGCATATAGTCTGGTTATTGTCAGGATGTGGAGGAAGCCAAAACAGTGTGGAAATGTAACTGTAAATTCTTTCATGTGACAGTTGTAAGCATGATTTTTCAGAGTGTGTATACAGTGTGCTTGGATATCCTGTCTCAAGGAAGAGGTGCTGTCACCTTCTAAAAGGAAGGAGAAATAAAATCAGCTCTGGAATTTTGCCAAATTATGTTAGGGCCACCTCTTGGTACTGCCAGTTTATTCAGTTTACAATCTCCAGTGATTCTTAAGACAACATGTCAGGAAAGCTGACCCTTGTGTTCTGAAAGATAATGCTGCTTACAGAAAAACCCTGATTCTTTTTCCTCTTCGATTATTGGCTGCAACTTCATGGCACAGTAGAAAATATGGGCTTCACAGGTTGACTCGCCAAGGTGGTAACCATCAAACATGCAATCAGTTGCAAAATAGTACACATTTTAAAATATCTCTAGAAACTGGCATTCTTAATTGAGTCACTGCACTAGTTAAATTCTGATTCATCAAGTTTGTGCTTTGTGGACAGTTTGTAGTAGCTAGTAATACTTAATTTTATTAATATTCCTTGTCATATTCTAAAGAACTATGTCTCCAAGAACATTTTTTTTGAAACTAAAACAGTCTTGTACTACACAAATTATAGAAATTTAAAATCCAAAAGTTAGCTTGAACATTGATTTAGACTTTGAAATCATGTTCAAGCTTAAATAGACTCAGATTGAAGATCTGAAACCAAAAAAACCTTGAAACATTCTGGCAGAAATGCCACATTCTGTTGTTCTCTTGTGCCAGATGGACCACAACTATGGGCCTAATGTAAATATTCCATTTCCTTGCAAAAATCATTTCATCGTCAATGTTCACAACAGATGCAATGCGTTTCCATTTCTTTGTGAATTCTAAATAATGAGCACAGGTAAACCTTTGAGGTTCAGCTTGGCTTGAACCAGGATCCACATGATTAAATGCTTATTCAGAACTCTTTCATCTAGAAGTCTTACAAGAAGGCTTGTTTTTGTTTTACTGCCCTCCTTAAAGTGTTTCAGTATTTCCAGTTTGACTTCCATCTCATACCAAAAGGTGAAAAGACATTGGAAATGATTGCTCTCTCAGTGAATTTCAAAAGGAGTTCTGGGTTTGATTTTGAGTAAACATTTGGCTTTGTTTTCAATTTTCTGACCCGGATGGCTCAGCCTTTTGAGGTCTCTTTATAATAGATATATTTTTATCATTCTGATGGTGACTACATTTGCTAAATAAATTGTAGAATTGAGTCAAAGATCTACCTAGTTCAAGCTAGAATGTTGTTTTGTCTTAATTTTATAGATATTTCATGAAACTGAGCATTTTGGGAGGAACTGTCTTGTGATAATTGCTCTAATTTTTCACTTTGCATGGACACAATTTGTGCTGCTGATCAAATTGTTAAATATATTTTAATTATAATTTCTTTTGTCTGGGCTAAAAAGATAATATGTTAAAAACTTGGAAAACCCTGAGTAATAAACCATTCTTCTATATAATTACATTTTACCCCATCCTCACACATCATTTAAAATGTTGTAAAATCTCATTTTTAATTTTGAGAAGGTAATCAACCTTTACTTTGCCCATTTCTTGTAGGTGGAATGAATTTATATAGCTTCTTTTATATAGTAAGAATGTTATAAAGAATTGTCTATATGCTGCTGTGAATAAGATGATGTAATATAGCTAATATCTCAGGTGATCAAACGCATACCAATATTTGAAGTGAAGAAGGTGATTTATTATATGAAGTTCCAGAAAGCTTTCACATGCAAGGAGTTTCGGTATTTATTATTCATTTAGAATTATTGATCATTAAGGAATCACTCCCTAACTCTTAGACATGGTAGCATACTAAAACATAGACTTATAACATATTTAAACTATATTAGCTTAACCATTTTAATCAGCTAGTAACATCAGTTGTGAACGGGTCTCTGAGGTCTTTTGCCAGGTGGTAAGACTCACCAGGGATACGTGTAGATGGAGGAGGCTCTGTAAAGGCAGGGGAGAATAGGAGAGGCTTGGAGGAGGGGAGGGGAGTGCTCTGCAGAATGGCAGGGGCAACACCGGGGTGCCACACACCACGGGAAGCATAACCCGGCATAAAGAATAAGGGTTAGAGGAAGCATTGGTACTAGATCTGTCAACTTCCTGACTGGCTCTGCCCCAAAGGATGGAAACTCAAACTTTAAGAAATTCAACCACCCAAAATAAAACTGTCCCAGTGATAATGCCTCCTGATACATTTTTTATATTATTATATGCTGCTATAATGCAGGAGTGGGCAAAGTAGGTTTACAGTTGTAATATAAATAAATAACACAATAATGAATAGATAATAATACAAGAATAATCTCTGTGTTTTGCATACTCACAACTGAAGCCTACTTTTGTTCACCCCTATATGTATATAGGGTATTTTACCTGGAAAATTTTGGGAGTGTAAACACAATCTTTATGAATACCTTTAATCAATACTCCCCTTTAAAAGACAAAATATGATTTATTTTATGTTTAGTTTTTTCAAATCAGCTCTAACACACTCTTACATTGGAGGGACATTCTCCTATTCTGTTTATTTCATTGTTTCCTTCCCTCCTCCCTCCCTCCCTTCCTTCCTTTTTTCCTTCCTTCCTTCCTTCCTTTTTTCCCTTCATAAATATATTTGAGTCATTGGGTTTCTTTTAAATACATTTTTTTTGTCAGTTGTTTTCCTGCCACATTGTATATGAAGTTTTTGATTTTCAGGGGCTCTAAGTAGTCCTCTGTTAATATTTCTGTTATTCATAATGTCCTCCATTCAATATTCAGATGCCAAAATTTCAATATTTCAGGACAAAGCCTTTAATTTTGTGCCACCTAGGCAATGAAAATATACAAAATGATAGAATTTCATTTGTAAAAGAAATGATAAGTTGCTAATAAAATTTTATTGTGAGGACAAGTAACTAAGGAAAATGTTTTGATTAAGAATCTGAAGGAAAGATGGAAAAAAATATTTGCATCACATAACATGTAAAGTAAAATTCTTCCTTTAGTTCTGTGAAGTTCTAAAATGTCCAATCATAAAATGCTTAGATGTGTTTCCTCAGTGTTGAGATGTAGATATTTTACCCTAATGGAAAAAATTCCACTGGTGATATGAATACTTGAAGTTAAGAATAAACGGTTAGCTATAAAACCTCTAGAGATGATGAGCCAGTTAGGCATTCAGACTAAATAAACACTCTGAGGATGGTTTGTGGAACGCAGCAATCAAAGGATTTCCATTGCTTCCCTTGGGAGTTGGGTGTCTTTTCAGGAATTCTAAAGACAGCCACTCACAGCCATCGTATAAATCAACCTAAAAAGCAAATCCCTCCTCTTTCCCAATTGTGGCTGTTAATAGTTATCTGTTACTTTGAAGTCATATTTATTTTTGTTTAAGTGAGCAAGAAAAACTGTACTTGGTATCTTTTTATGGTGTTATGCCAATTAGTGATAATAAAATAATAATATCACTATAATTTATCATAATATTTATTTTTTAGTTTTTATACTATGCCCTAACAGATCTGCATGTTATTTATGATGAGGTGATAATGATAATATTTATTATTTATTGAGCATTTACTATATATGAAGTACTAGGCTAAGAACTTTATATACATTTCCTCATTCAATTCTCACAGCAATCTTACAAGTAAGTAGCTTTATCTATCAGAGGATTTAAGTAATGTCTCAACGGTACACCAAAGGAGAGTAGCTGAACTAGGATTTGAACTCAGATAGTGTGTTTCATTCTTGCACGTAGGCTCTTAATCACCGAGTTATACCACCTCACAACTGTACCATTTTTAAGTAGAATTAAGTAGAAAGGGTTAGAAATTTTATCAAGAGGGCTAAAGCCTTGGGGAGAAGGAAGGGAAAGAAGACAGAAGGGAAAATGAGAAGTCGTTTCCACATTTCCTGAGCTGTGTTAGTGACTTTTATTCATCTGTTGCTGAGTTGTGTTAGAATGGTCTCGATGCAGGCGTTCTTTTGGTCTTTCCCTATTATTTTATGAAATATGTCAGCACTCTGAATATAGACTGAGGCAGAAATTCCTTGTACCTTGGAAGATGTGAAGGTGGCATAGCTATGACTATATGTTTCCATTCCAAGGTCTCTCCATACTTGTGACATGCGGACAGTGGAGGTCAGCTTTCCAGGGAGTATACGCTCTTGGAGAGAGTCTCGATGACACTTCCCTTCACTGGCAATTGGCACTTTTTCTACTGTAAACAGAGGAAAAGAGATGCTCACCCACCTGAGGTCTTTAGTTTCTTTTCTTCTGTGAGTCTTCACTTCTTTCAGTTTTTCATTTATAAAGCTCTTCTCCATGATGGAAAACAATAGAAATTAAGTGGGCCTCTCAAGTAAACATTCAAAGCCTCCACTCATGACTGCATCACATACAGTAGTCTCCCCTGATCCATGGTTTCACTTTCCATGGTTTCAGTAACCCGTAGTCAACTGTGGTCTGAAAATGTTAAATTAAAAATTACATAAATAAACAATTCATAAGTTTTAAATTGCACTCTGTTCTGAGTAGCATGGTGAAATCCTACCCCATCTTGCCCAGTCCTGCCAAGGACACGGCGCCCCTTTATCCAGCATATCTGTGTTGTGTATATGCTCCTTGGTCATTAGTCACTTAGTAGCCATCTCAGGTATCAGAGTGACTGTCATGGTATCATAGTGCTTAGTTCATGTCACACTTATTTCACTTAATAATGGCCAAGCACAAAGGTGACTCTAGCAACTTGGATATGCCAATGAGAAGCCATAAGGTACTTCCTTTAAATGAAAAGGTATAAGGTCTCTCTGGAAAAAGTCCAGCTATTGTTAATAGAACAAGAACAGTTTGTGCAACATCGATGTAACCTGGCAGCCAAGGAAAGTGAACTGGAACGCACGTGCATGAACAATGATGACCACTGTGTTAGCCAGTGGGGGCAGTAGATGCCATTGAGTGAGTATGTGTACTGTGCAGCTATCACATTCAAAATGACTGAGTGAGTAGAGCAATGAATCTGCATCAAATTTTGCATTAAGCTTGGACATTCCTCTGCAGAAACTCTTTGAAAGATACAGAAGGCTGCAGCTATGGGCAACTGGTGATTAACAGCTTCATCAGGACAACGCACCCGCTCATGCATTGCATCTTGGGCAGAGTTTTTTGGCAAAACCTCAAATCACCCAGGTGACTCACCCCTGCTACAGACCAGATTTCTCACCCTGTGACTTTTGGCTTTTCCCAAAAGTAGAATCACCTTTGAAAGGGAAGAAACTTCAGACCATCAGTGAGATTCAGGAAAATATGACGGGATAGCTGATGGTGATTGGGAGAACTGTGTGAGGTCCATATGTGCCTACTTTGAAGGGGACTGAGGTGTCATTGTCCTATGTACAATGTTTCTTCTATTTTGTATCTTCAAGAAATGTCTCTACTTTTCATGTTACATGGTTAGATACCTTCCGGTCTGACCTCGTATATATAAGTAGGCAAAAACATGGTATATATATGGTTCAGTATCAGGCCTACATGCCCGGTTTCAGGCATCCACTGGGGTCATGGAACATATATCCTAAGATAAGGGGAGACTAGTGTAAATTATAATTAAACATTAATTTAGCACAGAAAGCTTTGGTTAATTTAAGATTCTGTAGAGTGTTAAAACATCTTCTGGTATGTGTCTTCAGAAAGAAAATGCTTTTAAATAATTTTGCTTGTTAATTTGAGAGAGAGAGAGGGAGAGGGAGAGAGAGGGAGAGAGAGAGAGAGAGAGAGATCCACTGTTGCTCCACTGGCTGTGCATTCATTGGCTGATTCTCGTATATGCCCTGACCGAGATCTTAACACACGTGTGGTGGCAGTGCTCTCATCAACTGAACTGCCAGCCAGGGCTCGAGACAGAAAATTCTAACCCATATTTATTTATTTATCTTCTACATTTCTGACAAAAATCTTTTCAAAGATTTAAAAAGATGTTGCTACAAATGCTAGAAGTAGAGGACCCAAAGAAGTATTTATTAATTTCATCTAATAGTATAGCAAAATAATTTATTAAAAAATCTCTGTAATTCAACTTATTAATCAGAAAAATGGAGGTAGACTCATAGTAAATGATCAACAATAATAATCCACTTGGAAATCAATAAAATACTACATAACATGAACATTCTTAATTACTTAATCATAGATTCTATAGTGTCAATGATATTGTTCTGAACCAAATTTAGCTAAGTAAGGACTTTGTATTAATTGAGTATAATTCAATGCAATGGAAGTTGCATCTATTTAATGCATACAACTTTGAAGCAACAATTGTTGATTGGCTTTAGATAATATAGGTTAATATTTTTGTGTAAAACTGAAGATATTGACTATAGGCGAAAGTCTGATCTGGATCATTATCTTTTTAAAAATAATCTTTTTTTAAAAGGGTAATAAAATGCCTTTGTAGTTATCCTTGACTTACCAGGACCACCAGGGGATAAGAAGGTTTAGGATTGCCCATGTGATGGGATCAAAACAGAAATAAAGGGTGAAGGGCACGTGGATCTACATTTTAGAGAAGAAGAGGCCAGACTGTATAGGGCAGATGATTGATACCAACTAGTAAGACATTCACAGCGGTGTGGTGTCTGTACATTCCACCCAAAATGAACAAAATGAGGAAGTGGGTTGAGACTTCATATGTTTTCACCTGAAATATTTGGGCAATTTATTTTTAAAGGTTTTGGTTTGGTCTTTTTGGGGGGTTGTTTAAATTATGTACATAATTGATAAAACTATTAGCTCAGATTTTATGGGAAGATGGAATCCATCAGCTAAGATAGAAATGCTCATTTAGAACAGTAAATTAGAAATTAAAGTTGTAAGTTAAAAAAATACTAAAGCACATGCAACATTAAGAAGTTTATACTTTGGCAGAGAGACCTGGCTGTAATCTGTTTTAAAACAAATAGATTGTGTACAGCTGTCCCCATATCCCTGGCAAAATGATGATTTAATGTTGATTAAGAGAGAAAGCCTTTGAAGTGAGTGAGGCAGCAGCCCCTACTATGTCTTTAGTGATCATTATCAGTCTTCCCTGAAGGATGCCTTGGTGCCAAAAGCCCTTTTCTCCAAACTGGTTAAGGTGGATTCAGAAGCGAAGGCTTTGTACGTCTCAAAAGGCCTCCTCATTCACAGGCCTCTGGTGTCTTATTCCTTTAGGATCATGAATGTCTGAGAATAAGCAGATACAGCCCTTTTCACAAGAAGGGCAAGGTCCGCAACTCCACGGCATCACGGCATTATTTATTCATCATGAGAGCAGCGAGTGCACATGTACCCTGCAGAAAAATCAAATCACTGTTCGTTTGTCGAGCAGCTGCCTTTGGCAGAGGAGAAGCATTTGGATCTAACTTTGGTAACGGAGCAATTAGAGGCGTTATTAAATTGGAGATGCAAATGAGTAACTATATTTTCTTCTAAGTTTGTTGTATTTCACTTGTAGTGCTTAAATTAAAACCAGCTCAAAATTTGTAAAAGCTGATTCCCCAAAGCTTAGAAAAGTTCTGTGCATGTCTGGATATCAATAGTTTGACTAACAATTCTTGCATATTAGTTAACCTTAAAGAGTCAAATCTGCATTTCTTCCTGTTTACAGGCTAAATGGATTTAGTGCCACAATCACCATGTCCTTTGTGCAAAACATCGAAAATTTGCTCACAAGTGGAGATTCCGATAGTATAAAACATACCAGCTTTTATGTGTTAGTAAAATAAATGGATGTATTGTAAGAATATCTACAAATAATTAAAAGGCTCTGTAATTTGTATATATATTACTTGACTTGTGAAACAGACCAAGATTACATCATATTCTGAGAAATTTTCATAAATTGCCGGGTGTTTAGTTGCTGTTCCTCCATTTACAAGACGCGGGACCTTGGACAGTCTTTATATCCTCACTAGAAAATTTGGACAAGAATAGTATCTGCCTCTTAAGTTGTCAAGAGTATTAAATTTAGTAAATTAAATAAAATAAATAATGACAGACAGTAATTGTGTTGTTTGTGTGCATGAATCAGTACAGTTTTATCAAAAAGTAAGTAGGCATATAATAATGATCTATCTATTTGCCTTTTCCTCTATATTTCAGTTCAGTACAATTAGTTTTGAGGAAATGTCATTTACGTTGAAGTTTCCAATGTCAGTCCATTTGTGCGTGTGCTACTGTGCATTTTGATGTGCACATATTGTAGCTCTGAAACTGTATACCCGCATCTGCTCTAATCTGGTGAGTACAGAAATCAAAGCGAGATAATTTTTTTTAGTATTTTATCCATACATTCTGACCATGTGAAGTCCACTACAATGAATGAAAAAATAAAAAAAAATTATCGAATGATGGTGGAATTACAGCAAAGGAAGACTACCCGACCAGACAGCAGGAGAGCAGTCTCAGCCTGTCTGTCTTCTTCCCATGGACATCCGCTGACTTGCTGACTTCAGGTTCCAGCAATAAACCCTCACTAAATTCCTTGAAGTGGTTGGTTCCCTTAGTTCAGTCTCTGACCTGGTGCATAAATCTCTCCTGTAGATTTTAAGTATTTTCAATGACTTTGCCTTTCCCATGGTTTCTTTCTTAGCCCAACAGCTAATCACTCTATTTGCAGCCTTTTTGGTCTCATTTCAGAATTTGCCATGGCTATATTTTACTTTCACTTTGACATCTCAAATTTTTGAAGCTATCAGCATGTAAAATTTTTCTTAAAATACTCAACAAAGTATATATTCTAGAGCTGACTGTAAGATAGGCTTGAATCGTGGAATGCAAAGCATTTACTTCTGTACAAATGAAAACATGTTAGAATTGTACATAAATTGAGATATTAGGGCATCTTCAGTGCTTTTGTGGGCAAGTGGAAAAAAGTCTGCAGCTTAACTATGCATGCCAGAGTTGATAAATGTTTGCGATGTTCTAGCTATGAACATCTAGTTAAATTGCTGTCTGTAATATTAACATTTTGTACAATTCTTGGATTTCTCAGTGACTTCTCTTACTCACAGGACACAATTTTGTATCTCCATATATGCCCCAAGAAATTTTATTTTATTTCTTAGGTTTAATTTGCACTTTAGAAAATAATTTAAAATAGAAGCCATTATATCACTATTAACTTCCCTTATGTTTTTATATGTTCTGAAGAAAACCCAAGTTATTATTTTAAAAAATCCATATTTCAGTCTAGAATCAAGGCGTACTGCCTCAATAAATATACTTTAGTGAAGAGATGTATGTCAGAAGATGAATCAGATCTTTTTTATAAAAAAAGATATAAAGGATAAAATGATTTTTTAATTGTCCAGTGATTTTAAAAAAAAGCTCAGTGGTACAAATTCCACATCTGCTTCAACTGCAGACATATAAAACCAGTGTGACAAAAAAGGATCATTAAACAATCTGATTTTCTTGTTGGGAGGGTTTAATGCTGTTGGGTATAGTATTAAAATGTAGAATTTGATAGCATGTCTTAAACTTTTAATGATGTGTCCATGAATATAAAACATGCTTTCCCCAGTAACTTTATGACTTCTCCTCTGCATAATTAGTGGTATCTGTTTTATGAGCTTACTGTTGTTTCCTTGATCCCATGAAAATGTGAAACCACTGTAATGATTTACACCATTCCAGAGCTTTAAAGATATGAGCTGTTTCTTTAACTAAATAACAAAAAATCTTCAAAAATATAATCCTAGAACTAAAGTTATATGGGATCTTTGAAAATTAAAAAACAAACACACATAGGATTTAAAAATAAAATACATTTGGATATTTTTCTTGGAACATTTGATTTTTAAAAAACACATTAGTACAAAATATATTCACTGTTATTATATATATAAAGCTCTCTCTTATATTTACTTTTTTCTCACAATTGAAATATTTTGGGGAAAATATCATTTTAAAATGTTTTTTAAAAAATTATTTAGATCATTTGTCATCTTGAGAGTGATTAATTGAAGTAAGATTTTTTGGTAAGCATTAAAGATCCACAAAACCCCATGCAAATTATTACATTCATTCTCTTTAAATTATCACTAGTATTTGCACAAAAGGATGTCTTTCTACCTTTGATTTTTAGATTGAATATGGTTATTTATTTGTCATAATTACTTGTTCTTAGTTTAATTTTTGATAGGTTTAATAGACTTAATAATTCTACAAGCAAATAAATAAAGTTATATATTCATGTAAGAATTGTATCCAAAAGAGGAAAATAAATAACTGGCATAATTTGCATATATATCTTTAGAGTATTGTTAAGCTTTTGCTGTTGTTGAAACAAAGCTGTGTCTACACATCCCAGGGGAATATACGAACAACAGATATTTCCCACAGTAAAACACTTGGTTTGAATTATCTTCTTTAATTGGATTAACTTTTTAAAAATGAATTGATCATTTATCTATCCGATGCTTCACATAACCTATTTACACATATAAGTTCTTGTAGTTATTGTAGGTAATTATCCTTAAGGTATCATGTAGTCAGTGAGATGATAGCTACAGAACAGGCTTTGAGTGGTGGGTTTTCATTATATGCACCAAATAAATATAGCATTCTAACTCTTAGTTTTACAAATTAAAACATTTCAGCCACAGATAGTCATATAATTGAAGGACTGTCATTACTTTCTGTCATATAGTAATAAATTATTTATTTACATAGTTTTATTATTTATTTAGACATTTTTTGAAATTCTTATTGAATTTATTGAGGTGACATTGGTTAATGAAATTACATGGGTTTCGGGTGTACAATTCTGTAACACATCATCTGTATATTGTACTGTGTGTTCACCGCCCCGAGTCAAGTCTCTTTCCAT
>PVKM010019903.1:0-23796 GCA_004027735.1 Carollia perspicillata | reverse complement strand
TATCAAACCATACTACAAGGCCACTGAAATCAAACCAGGCTGGTACTAGCATAAGAACAGATACATAGATCAATGGAATGGAATAGAGAGCCCAGAAATAAATCCATGTCTCTACGGTCAATTGATATTTGAGAAAGGAGGCAAGAGCATATGATGGAGTAAAGGTAGTCTCTTCAATAAATGGTGTTGAGAAAACTGGACTGGTACATGCAATAAATAAATAAATAAATAAAACTGGACCACCATGTTATATCACTCACCAGAATAAACTCAAAATGGATAAAATACTTAAATATAAGTCATGATACCATAAACATCATAGGAAAATACAGGCAGTAAAATTTCAGATCTCTCACATAGCAATATTTTTGTTGATTTATCTCCTAATGCATAAGAAACAAAGGAAATAATAAACAAATGGGACCACATTAAATTAAAAAGTTTCTGCACAGCTGAAGGAACCATCTTCAAAATAAGAAAGGGAACCGACTATATGGGAGAACATATTTGTCACCAATATATTCAACAAGGGTTTAATCCCAAAATATATAAAGGACTCATATGACTCAACACTAGGAAGATAAATCCAGTAAAAAATGGGCAAAGTACCTGAACAGACACTTCTCCAAGGAGGACGTAAGATTGCCCATAGACATATGAAAAAATCTCAACATCACTATCCATTAGAAATGCAAAGTAAGATATCACTTCACACCTGCCAAAATGGATATAATTAATAAATGAACAAACAACAAGTGCTGGTGAGGATGTGGAGAAAAGGGAACTCTAGGGCACTCTTGGTAGTAATGCAGACTAGAGCAGCCACTGTGGAAAATAGTATGGAATTTCCTCAAAAAATTAAAAAAGGAACTGCTTTTTGACCCAGCAATTCCACTGCTGGGTACATACTCAAAGAACCTCAAAACACCAATTCAAAAGAAATGTATGCATCCTCGTGTTCATAGTAGCTTTACCTATAGTAGCCAAGATTTGGAAACAGTTTAAGTGCCCATTGGTAGATTACTGGATAAAATAACTGTGGTACATTTTACACAATGGAATACTACACAGTAGGAAAAAAAGAAGGAATTCCTGCCTTTTGCAACAGCATGGATGGAACTGGAGACTATTATGCTAAGTGAAATAAGCCAATCAGTGAAAGACAAATACCATATGATCTCACTTATTTGTGGAATCTCATGAACAAAATATACTAACAAGCAAAATAGAAACAGAGGCATAGATACATGGAACAGATTCATAGTTGTAAGAGTGGAGGGAGGAGGGGGTACTGGATGAAAGAAGGTGAAGGGATTAGTCAAAAACATTTATGAAGAGCCCATGGACCTAGACAATGGTGTGGAGATTTACTATGGAAGTGGGGGGCAGGTTAGGTGTAGGGGGCAATAGGGGAAAAAATAATGGTAATACTATAAATAATAAAAAGAAAGAAAAGAAACGAGCAACAAAATATTAGCAAACTGAATTCAACAATGTATTAAAAATACAAATACCATGACCAAGTTGAATTTGATCCAATTATACAAGGTTGGTTAATAACTAAAAATCAACTAAAAATTAATCAATGGACAGACTAAAGAAGGAAAATCATATTACCATAATAACTGAAATAGAAAAAGCATTTGAGCAAACCCAATATCGAGTCATGATTAAAAAAACAAAAACAACTCTCAGATAGTTAGAAATAGAAGAGAATTACCTCACCATGATAAAGCACATCTTCAAAAAAATTTTGCACAATTAACATCATACTTAATTATACTCCTTTCTTTTCCTGTATTTACTTTTTCCCATTTAATTCATACCTGATAATATTTACTATTTGACCAGCCATGCTTTCTTAAGGCATTCTGAGTGGTTAGAAGTAAGATAATAAAGGAATATCATGAAGCTATTCTGTTCTATTCTCATAGGTATTCAAGCCAAGTTCCTAATCTAGTTGATTTTATAAATCACTTTCACTGCACCTTATATTAACTGGAGCAGATTATTTATACATAAGTATTTAAGTATTTAGATTCTTGCCAATGAGTGAGTACATATAAAACTGTGACTTGGATTTTGAATAATCATGAGACTTTAAATTTTTTATCTTTGATTTTGGCTGTCACTCAAGTCTATTCATCTTCTTCCTTTTGCTCTCAACGTTTTATTAAACCACATCCTCCAAAAGCATTCCTTCTGAGCCTGAATGCAAGTTGTGCATTTTGCTATGTAGTGCTATTCTGCAGTTTTGGTTTGTTCTTTGGAAGGAAATGACAGGGAGGTGTACAGCATCTGTGTTTATGGGACTGAGCTTTCCACCCCGCAAAAGAATCCAGTAAAGATTATCCCACGGAACTCATGGGTCAAGAGCAGATTTCACCAGCCTCACAATCTCAGTGTTATTACATTCAAAAATGGAAGAAAAAAAAAAGGAATATGTTGAGGAACTAGTGTCCCCATTCTGTATAGGACTATAACTACATCCTTGCTAGAGCTCATGTGAAACAAAATGCAATTGATCTGAAATTACCAAACTCAAAAAATTGGTTTTAGGGTATTGTCACAATTGAGGAGATAATTACTGTATTTTCCATTGAAAATATACTACTAGCCTTGGAGGCTGAATCTTGAAAGTACCAAAATCTTTGTTTAAACATTGTATTAAATGTATTTCAGGTTTTTCCCCCTTTTTTATATAGGAACATTTCTATCTGGTAATACACTTCAATATCTAGAAAAACATGTCTATAGAAGTATCTAGCAGATATTACTTTTGTCTTAAGTTCCTGAGTACAAAAACCAAAGAAAACATAAAATGAATTAAAAAATTCAATAGTAAAATTCCATTTTCATTAAACTCTCCTCTGTGTGGTCAGTTTTCTGTTACTGCTATAGAAAGAACATACAAATCTACCAAAGCAAAATAGTATCTTTTTGATATTAAAAAAATAGAAAAGGGTTTACATTTTATGAGGTAGTGAGGAACAAAGTATTATTTTATCTTTAATATATTAATCTAAAAAGTTTAACTTTGTCAGTATGATATAAAAAAAGAAGAAGGGATGATGGAGGGTGGGAAAGAGGAAGGACAGACAGAGAAAAGGGAGAAGGGAAGACTACAGATAGGAGAAATAAGGAAAGGAAAATTGAAAAATGTCTATTTGAAACATTAAAGGAGAACTTATAAATCAAAGTTAATGTTGATAAACTTTGGTTTTGTGGTGTTAAGGATGCATAGGGCAACATAAAGGTGTGATATTTGAGCTCATAAAGATCTACTGTAGAGGTACATGAATTGTAAACATTAGCAGCAGGTGTTTTCCCTACTAAATATCTATCTTGCAGCATTAAAACTGCCAGTCTAAATATTCAAATATTTTTTTCCTGTGGTTGACTGTTGCACACAAAAATTATTAGCACTAGTCAGATCGATCTTATTTGCTTATATTTCTTTTACTTTAATAAATTATTATGCAAAGCAAGGTGTGTGAACATATGTTTTCTCTATTACTTCTTATATGTATATTTTTAAACAGTCTGGAATGTTAAACCTCATACAGAAGAAATAACATGTAAGTATTGAAGCTATTTGCAAACATATATGCTATGAATCATGTGCTAACATGATAATTATTTCCACACACACACAACCCACAACAAGAGTTGTTAAAATAATTTAAGGGAAAGTCATATGAATATTTGGGTATATTTTGTTTTAAAACAAACACTTATTTGGCTACTTAGTAAGGAAAGAATTAAATTTGTAAGTTTTTAAAATATTTATTTATGCTAAAAAGTTCTTATTTTTTCAATACTCTCTCACAAAACTCTATGACTTTAGAATGTTTTTAATTATGACCCCCCAAAACAGAATGTGGTGAAAAGTACTGAATCATTAACTAACCAAATTAAAAAACATTTTCCCAGACCCTGCAAGTTAAAGATTTCAGGTTCTAAAAGAGCATAAGGAGAAGGAAATCCTAGAAAGCGTTCTATTTTATCAAAATTCAGAAGTCTGCAACTTATCCCCCATCTCACATATTTTTTCCACTCACCTGCCCCTCATGTTACTAGAAAAACACGAAAAGGCCTTTGGGTCACCAATAAGATCAGTTTTTAAAAAAGAAAA
This sequence comes from Carollia perspicillata, assembly GCA_004027735.1. Classification (NCBI taxonomy): domain Eukaryota; kingdom Metazoa; phylum Chordata; class Mammalia; order Chiroptera; family Phyllostomidae; genus Carollia; species Carollia perspicillata. Next base: position 19,661 of record PVKM010019903.1, on the reverse strand, counting down.
TTAGAGCATGTTAACCAATAACATATGAAGTTGCACAGCACAAGCATTCTCTGATGGAATTTGAGCCAAGGACAGGCATTTGAGCCTCTGGGTTCAAAATATCAGTTTTACCAAAATACATATTGTCCTTCTAAAGACATAGGCAATAAGATTCCATTAAGTTTTATAATATTCATTAAGCAAATCAGGAGCAAGTTCTAGTTATGAAATTATTTAGTTACTTGAGGAAAACATGGCATAGTCATTTTAAAGATAAAACAACATGTTTGAAGTTTTCATTTAGTTTCTGAGAGTTTTGTGTGAGGTGTGTTTGGCTTTTTGCTTTTATTTCTTCATTTTACTATGATCAGGGCAGGGTTATAAAAAAAGAAAGGCCAGGAGAAAACCTACTCTTTCATTTTGACAATAATGATAGCAAAGCAGGCTTACATCTTAACATTAAGAGAAATATAAATTTAAACTAATATGGGGAATTATATTCATCCTTTTTTGTCCACAGTATCTTTATATACATATGATATGGTCAAGTAGCTAACATAACTGACTTTTAGAAACTTTAATTTTTCTCCCAGTCTTAACACCAGTCTTAGGCAAGTCTCTATATTAAAATTTCCTCAAACAATTATTTCTTTCCATCTTTGCATTCATAAGAAAATATCCAGTCATTTTTCTTAGTTCCTTGGACAAAATTTACATAAACCAAAAAAGGGAGAAATAGAGCCAAGAAATCTAAAGAGTATCCTGAGAAAAGCAGAGTAGATGAGGAATATAATATTATAATATATTTGACATCAGAAAAATCTCCGACATGGCCAGCCAATTGCTCAGAGCTACTTGAAAGCTTCTCAAAGCCTCAGATTCTTTTCAGCATCCTTATCTACCATCTTTAGCTTGTGGCTCTCGTATTTATGTTCACATTATAGCTGCTTCACTTCCAGGCATTACAGCTTCCGGGAAGGAAGGAGGAAAAATGGTGCTCTACAGAGGCATATAGGTGTATGTTGATCATGTCTCTTTATCAGGAGAAAAAATGCTTTTCCAGAAGCTCTCCTCAGTTGAGCTCTACACATTCTATTTGCATCCCATTGGCTGGGGCTGAATATCAGGATCACCACAAGCTGCAGGGAGAAAGTAAATATTTCAAATAGAATAAGGTCAAAGTTCTTTACATTACGGAGGAAGAAAGAGTGGCCATCAAGAAATAAATGTATATGTTCACACCCAGGAATAAGATGACATTCTATTGGCTTGCATTACATCATCCATTGCTCTATGTTTTTAGAAAAGGCAACTTAGAGGAAGGCAAGGGCATGTGAATAAGTGATGAAAGAATCAATAAATTGGATATTCTTGAGGATGGAGCATATTATTATTCTTTATAACTCTCCATAGCAAAATGACTGGCTCGAAATAGACTCTGAGCTGAGTACTTCTTTTAAGAATTGAACTTTATAAGAATGAGTGTTCTTTTAAACACAGCAGACACTAGTCCAAGTCTTGAGGTTCTCTAAACTTAAAGTTGAAGTCAAGGCAGATGCTTGAAGGCAAGTAAACAAACTAAAACAGAATGAGGGGCTGAGTTCCTAACAAAATGTTCATATTATAAAAGAACATATGCACATGATTAAATGTATAAAAACCTCAACTTTATAGTTTGGGGGTTATTTGATGGATATACTTGTTTTTACCTCTTTTAGCTTAATCTAGTGATAATATAAAATATGACATTAATCTTATGTTATTATTTATTTTTAAATGTAATTTCTTACTAAGTGACTGTGTGTTTTCAGTAATAGTTCATTTTTCCTGAGTTATGTACTGGCTAAAAAAATGAATTCTGTATTTTTTAATATTGCAACAATTTTTTATATAAATCCCTTAGATGGACAATGGAAATCTTCAGTATGATTTAAAAGCATAGAACAAAATAAGTAGTTTATTAATAAATATTGATTTCTGATGTTTTAAAATTTCTTACCCTTTTGTTTTCTGATAATTTACTGATAATTTCCTGATAATATATAGAAAAATTGTATTAATAAAATTATCAACTTACATTTTGCACAATTTCCATAATGACTGCTTTTATTTATTTATTTATTTATTTATTTATTTATTTATATCCCCACCCCGGAATTTTTTTCATTGCTTTTAGAAAGAGAAGAAGAGAGTGTGAGAAACATCAATTGGTTGCTTCCCATATGTGTTCAAACCAGAAATCTAGCCTGCCACCTTTCCATTACAGGACAATGTTCCAACCAACCAAGCCACACTGCCTAGGGCTACAGTGACAGCTTTTAAAAAACACATTGTGTCTTAATATGTATTCATTAATATGAAGGATATTGAGATATAGCATATTCATATTTTTTTAAAAATTTAATCCTGATACAATCTAAACTACTGATTTTAAATATCTTAAATTAATATTTAATTAAATATTTGTATTTCCAAACTGAAGTAATGATGAGACAAAATAAATTTGGTCTTAAACAGACTTAGGAGGTGATAATTTGTTTCATTCCTCAAAAATTACTTTATTCTGACTTTAGCAAGCTGTACAAACTCAGCATTTAATAATAGGCTCATCATCAATAAACTAAAAATAGTATCTCTAATGAGTTAAGATACTTATGATTTATTAGATATATTATACAAGGTCTTTTCCTCCTCCCCACTCCCAAATCACATGAACCTAGTCAATGATATTTAGGCATTAAAATACTAGCTCTGTCCAGAAGATATCCAGCCATGCAATATGAAAATAGACATTTATTGAAGAAGATACAGGATGCAAGAGAGATTGTACATAGGACAATGATGTCTCAGTTGCTTTCCAAGTAGGCACCTTGGGATGCCATGCAGTTCTCCTAGTGTCTCTTCCACTGTTCAAAACACTCTGCAAAATCTTATGTTGGAATTGCCATCTGCTGCCCTGTCTCATTTTCCTGAATTTCATCAATGGTCTGAAATCTCTTCCCTTTCAAAGGTGATTTTAGTTTTGGGAAAAGCTAGAAATCTCAGGGCACCAAATCTGAGCTGTAGTGGGGCTGAATCACCTGGGTGATTTGATGTTTCATCAAAAACTGCACAAGATGTGATGTGTGAGAGGGTACATGAGTGGCTGTGTTGTTGTGATGAAGTTGCCTATCACCAGTTGCCCATAGTTGTGGCATTTTTCATCATATTGCATCTCTCAACAAGTGGAAAACATTGAGGTTTACTTCTTATTAATTCTTTGACTTGGAGGAGAGTACTCATGATGGACAACACCTTCCCAATCAAATAACACAGTTAGCATGGTCTTGATCTTGCTGTGACTTTGCCATTTCTTCTTCTGGTGTGGAGAACCAGGTGATCTCCACTGGGATGAATGGGCCTTCTATTCTGGATCATAGCCATAGACTCACCACTCACCTCTGGTTATGACCTTCTTGAAGAAACCTGGTTTCTTGGTAGCAGTTTGAATCAAGTCATTAAGAACTGCAGCATGATGTTCCTTCTGCTCTGGTAGCAGAAGCTCAGCATGAATTTTCCCGATACTAGTTTCATGCCAAGACCCTGCATCAAAATCTTAGACATAGTAGTTTTTGGAATCCCCACATCAGTTTCCAGTTCTTATACTGTCAGTGCTGATCTTTGTTGATTGCAGCCCATACATGTTGAACATTCTCAGGTGCTCTGCTTGTTGCAGGCCTTCTAGAATGTGGATCAGTTTCAACAGATTCTCAACCAACTTTGAAGTATTTGTACCACATGTTTATATGTGTTACACTCATTGCATTGTCCCAGAAAACCTTCTGAATCATCCAAATAGTTTCCACAAAGGAATGTTCAAGCTTAACACGAAATCTGATGCATATTCATTGCTTTACTCACTCAGTCATTTGGAATGCAGTGGCCATACAGTATACCTGCTCACTCAGCACAATCTACTGCCCCCAGTGACTAATACAATGAAGTCATCACTGTTCAAGCTTGAGCATTCCAGTCCACTCTCCTTGGCTGCCAGGTTACATTGATGTCATGCACACTTTTCTCATTATATTAACAATGGCTGAACTTTTTCCAGACAGACATTGCACATGCTGATATTATAATGTCTAACATAAAGAAGAAAATTGAAGACCAATTTCTTTCTAGTTATCCCATTCTTCAGATGAAAGCCAGAAATTTAACAAGGTAACCAATCTATCAAAGAACCTTTGGGTCATTTTAGTAGAAGCAAAATCTTCCAGCATCATGACCTTCCTCTACACTTTACCTCCCCATTAACCATAAGAATGTCTCAGGTTACAGAACCTGGAAGTCAAGGGAGTCATTGGAGTCATCTGTTTCCAAGGTCCTCAACCACAACCAGGCTAATAGGTAGCATCGAAATTACATATGCATTTCTTCATTCCCAAATGTCCTTGGTTGAGATTTGGGGTCTCCAGATCCTGTGGGCAAGTGGCCTATGCATATCAACAGATTTCTCTATTCTCTATAGTACACTGAACAAATAAAATAATTTTCTGTGTGCGTTGTGGCAGGAAAAGTTTTAGAAAGCTGTAATCAATTCCAAAAACTCCAGAAAAAGAATCCCCTTTATGTTATACCTCCAAATGGTAACCATTCATTTCACTTGGCCATATCTATTAAAGAGAAAAATAGCCAGAATGATGCAGGTTTAATAGCAGACACTTTATCCAGGTCCCTGCCTTTGGCCAGGGTCCCTCCAAGTGTGTTCTCTATGCAAAGAAAAATGTGGTATATGGATGCATAAATGATTATGGGTCTCTTAACAAACCTATGCTAATTTAACCTACCTGAAAGACAGTCCAATGGCCATCCCACCTCATTAAGGAGTACTTCAGCCTGGAATAAAGAAGCACTGCCAGTCAGCACAGGGAAAGGTAATGCTTTAGATGAGTGGGAAAATCAAACTGTTGTCCTCTGCAGCATCTCCTAGAATGACATGGTCTTCATAAGAGGAAAAATATCATCATAGACCAGAAAAATAACTCAAAAGGCAAGCAATCTTAATGGTGGCACATTTTGATAATCAAAGGCAGCAGTAGCACTTGAAATACAAATGTGCTTAAATTTTCTTATAAATTTTAAAATTAAGTCTTGTGCCCATGATTATGGGGAAAGAATATCTAAGATACACATCAGTTAGTGCTTGCTGCCAAATCAGCCACCACAAAAACCCATGTGGCATACCAGAGTGAGCTTAAACATTGTGGGAAGTTGATTAGACACCTCCACCGATTTTATCTGTACTTTTAGAAAGGTCCAGGGTTTGACTAGCTGGAGGTTCATCTTGGAGAGACTAGCCATGGAGATGGGGGCAATGGGGCCATTCTTTATGTTTCTCCTCTAGCCAGGGTGATGAAATTAGGACCAGTTTTTCAAGTTGTCACAAAATATAGATTTTACTTACATTTTAAATCTAGAACACTTTAAAGAAAGATATTATTAGTGTTTATTGTATAAGAACACAATGAAACTACAAACCTAAACCATGAAAATATATTTGCTTTACTTTGTTTGGCAACGGGAATCATATAACCGGTTTCAGTACTCCTGTGCCTTAGTTGCCAAGAAATGCAAAGTTAAATGCAATTTGTTTTACAAAAGTATAGTTTTGGTACAGTTCTTTTCTCCCTTTCATGTGATTTTCAGCTTTAATCATATGACCTCATATCTCATGCTATGGAAGTTGATTCTAAAACATTTAATGAAGGAGGCAGATTATGTTTTGTAAATGGTTAATGTTCTATACCATAATACTGTGACAAAAGGCCATGTCCCGAGTTTCTCATTGGCATTGACTTCTAGAAGAATAACTAGAGGGTTTCTACAAGAATTCAACTCATATAACAGCATCATAATAAAACTTCTTTGTACTTCTGTAATTCATTCATCTTTTGTCAGAATATTAACCCAAAAGCTAATCAACCAGAGATTCTTTCTGGATTCAAGAGTTTACACTTTTAAATTTTCATTGGTTTGAAGAAAAAGTCCATGTTTTACTTCTCAAAAAGGGTCTGCGAAACTCTTCTGTACTATTAAGCTCTTGTACACAAGGAAATTTAGACATGCTAAGGCCAAGTGATTTACCTCCATCATACAACTAATCAATAGCAGAGCAAGGAGGAGACCAGAATTACGGGACTCATTTAGCATACTGAGCCTTATTAAACAGTGTGGACTTATGCATATCTGATATTCAACCTGAAGTCCTGAAATAGGACCACTACCTCTCACAGGTGGAAATGTGTGTACAAGGTCTGTTAAACATGATATATTCCTAATGTACTGCAATTACTGAAACACCTGTGTCATAGAATGCACTCTGTTCTTGAGGGAAAATGTGTAGCTCATTCAAATAGTTTACCTCACATTTCATTGCCTTTACCTGAGCTTATATGATCTAGTGGTTCCATGTTAGGGTAAGTCACAAGAAAAATTTCTTAATTACAGCAACTCTGAGGTGTGACTGTGTTGATTTGTGGGTTTTATTTTTCTTTCTTAGAATTTTTGCTAGTTTCAGTAGCCTGTTATGAACGAAATGTGTTTTGACTGCTCTGGGAAAGCCATCTGCCTAAGTTATCAATGAGTAGAAAATATTCCATACTGAAATAGGATTCAACATCCACATAGAATGTGGAAATTTCCCATCTAAGTTGTTTAGTTCAACCACACACTGAAGGCACATGCTGCCTAACAGGTGGAAATTGGATTGAGAAAGCCATTGACCTCAGGGACACTAGTGCATGTGTTTATACAGTTAGATAGGTTCAATCCCTGATTGTTTCTGAGGGATAAAAGAGTAAGTGGGAAAACCATAAATAAAGAATATGATGACATTACAAAGGTGAGAAGAAATAATTCTTGCAAGTCAATCTTCTGCTCAGAGGAAAAAAGAACATTTGTAACTATATTATTCTTAGGTTTAATTATAGTTTTCAGAATTTTTTGTCTTACTAAACTGTCCTATGTAAATAGTACCTTTATAATGCATTTAACTACATTTAATAAGAAGAGATGAGAGCACATGGCTTATGAACAAAGTTCAAAGTTTTCTTTAGCAGGAGATAGAATACCATTGATCATTGATGGTAAGCTTTAACATTATCCATTACAGTACCTATCAGAGATTGGAACACAGTTAGTGAATAAATAAGTTAGAAACATAAATTATTAGGCTTGGAAAAAAGGTTAAATATAACATAGAATAGTAAATGTCCATTCCTGTATCCCAATGCCTTTAACACATGTACACACACACATGCACACACACACAAAACACCTGTGGGAGAAAAAAATAAAAAACTTAACCCAGAAAAAATAATTTGCACTTACCACAAAACAAACTGCTTAGAAAAGCTAAATGATGAACCCAGGTTTCCTTATTTTATAATTTCTTTTCTTTTCCACCAGCTTCCTTCATTACACTGAAAAGGAAAATGCAGGAGAAGCAAAAAGGAGAGCACCTAAAAATTTGAGAGTGAAAGATTTAGCAGAAGCTATTGTAGAACTCAACAAGCTCCTTAAAATGTTTGAAAATATGAACCCCAACACCTAAAGGTTTTCATTAATGGAGAGAAATGTTAATGGTGCATTATCTGTTTACAAGCAAATCTACGATAACAAAAAGGTGCAAACCAAGCAAACCATCATGGACCTATTTCTGAAAAGAGTGACACTTTCTCAAGAAGAGGTTCAGGCAGGTCTTGCAGGAGATATTCCACAAAAAGGCTTTGTTATCATAGGAGATAACAGCTTTATATGTATTATTGCCCTGAAGACCTTCTAGTGGGTCAAGATGTGGAGGAAAAAGATGCTGATATTGGATCCTGATCCTTCGTGGGCCTTAGATAATGTGTATTTTTGTGTCTTAGTTTTTAACAAAAACTATTTAAAATAATAAATTAAAAAATATTTTATTTATTTATTTTTAGAGAAGGGAAGGGAGGGAGAAAGAAAGGGAGAGAAACACTAATGTGTGGTTGCCTTTCACACACCTTCCATTGGGGACCTGGCCTGCAACCCAGGCATGTGCCCTACATTGGGAATCAAACCAGTGACCCATGGATTTGCAGGCTGGCACTCAATTCACTGAGCCACACCAGCCAGAGCTAAAAAAGTAAGAAGAATTTTTTAAATGGAAAATTTTATAGAATAAGAATATAAAGAAAAAGAGACTTCCAGCCAAGATGGAGGTATAGGTAGACATACTGTACCTCCTTGCACAACCAAAATAAGGACAATGACCAATTCAAAAACAAAAAAACAATAAGAACTGACAGAAAATCAAGCTGTATGGAAGTCTGACAACCAAGGAATTAAAGAAGAAACATTCATCCAGACCAGTAGGAGGGGTGGAGAAAGGAACAGGTGAGAAGACTGGAGGCAAAGTTGCGGCTGACAGGCAAGGCAGTGGCTGGTGGACTGGGGGGTCCCACATTTGTGTGTAAATAACTGGAAAGCAATAACTGGAGAGCCAGATAGACTGCACAACCCAGGGCTCCAGTGGGGAAGTAAAGAGTCAAACCTCTGATTGAAAACACCCGTGAGGGTTGAGGCAGCAGTGGGAGAAACTCCCAGCCTCACAGGCGAGTTCTTTGGAGAGACCAACAGAGTCCTAGAATGTACACAAACCCACCCACCCAGGAATTAGCACCAGAAGGGCCCAATTTGCTTGTGAGTAGCAGGGAAAGTGACTGAAAACCAACAGAAAGTGGAGCAAGTCACATTGTTCCCTCTCAGACCCCTCCCCCACATACAGTGTCACAGCACAGAGACATGGGTTGCCCCACCCTGGTGAACACCTAAGGCTCCACCCCTTACTATGTAACAGGTGCACACTGAAACAAAACAAAACAAAACAAAACAAAAAAAATGGCCCAAATGAAAGAACAGATGAAAACTCCAGAAAAAAATACAACTAAGCAATGATGAGATAGCTAACCTATGAGATACACAGTTCAAAACACTGGTTATCAGGATGCTCCAGGAACTCACTGGGAACTTCAACAGCATAAAAAAGACCCAGGCAGCAATGAAGGTTCCATTATGTGAAATGAAGAAAAATCTATAGAAAAATCTATAATGTTCTTGAGAATAATATGTATTTTCTGGACCTAGAATTCAGGTACATTGTCACCAATTCTTTGGTGTCCGATGCATTGACTTTTGTACATGGCAATTTATTTTCCTGTGTGTGTTTTGTAATTTTGGACTGTGAGCTCACTATTGATGCAGCTTTATCTATGAGAATCCTTGAAGCATAAGTGCTACTACATTCATTCTGAAGGAGCTGGCACTTGACACTTGCTTTTTTCAGTCACCTCACAATCATTTTAATGTGCTTAAAGTACACCAGAAAAAAAGTAGCACTTTGAATTGACTTTTTTGGTTAGAGTTTCTTTAACCATGTGGGTACTATACCTCATTCCAACTCATTCAAAAGTATTCACCATCGATCAAAGTTCTTAAGGAACATTTTTATTCCTGGCCTGAGCCCAAGTTCTGATTCAACTGTCTTTGCAATATCTCTGCAGAAAGAATAGTGATTAGAAAAGTTAGAATTATCTGTGTTGTATGTGTTTCCATACTAACGTTTCATTTTTGCAGGCCTAAGCATTTCATATTACTCTTAAATAATTATTGAAATCTAAGAGTCCCCACTATTTCTATTGGCAAATCCCTTCAGTAGAAAAATAAAATTAGCAGGAGCTGTCAACTATAGCTTTTAGTTCCTTTATCATACATGGTCTCTAAAGATTTCCTTTAAATCATTTTCAGATAATGGATTTTATAAAATGGAACTGCGTTACAATTCAGGGATTCCAATTCTGGGCATATAGATGAAGAAACCCAAAACACTAATTCAAAGGAATACATGCACTCCTGTGTTCATTGTATCATTATTTACAATAGCCAAGATATGGCAACAACCAAAGTGTCCATCAATAGAGGAGTAACCAAAAAAAAAAAAAAAATCTGTGGTACATGTATATAATGGAATATTATGCAGCCACGAAAAGAATGAAATCTTACCATTTGTGATGGCATGACTGAGTCTACAGGGTATTATGCAAAGTGAAAAAGTCATTCAGAGAAAGACAAATACCATATATACCATATATCATATATCACTTTTATGGTCTAAAGGACAATATAAACAAGTAAATAAAACAGAAATAGACTCATAGATACAGAGAAAAGACTGACAGTTGCCAGTTGGAAGGGAAATTCAGGGACTGGGTAAAAAAAAGTTAAGGGACTTATAAGTACAAATTGGTATTACAAAATAGTCAAAGAGGTGTAAAGTACAGCACAGCATAGGAAAATAGTCAATAATATTATCATAACTATGTGTGGTGGAAGGTGAGTACTGGAAATACATGGGAAACACTTTAAGTATATGGATTGTCTATACACTCTGTTGTACATCTAGAATTAATACAAAATAATATTGCATATAAAAATAAAAATTAAAAAGGCTTTACTTTTTAAGAGCAGTTTTAGGTACATGGCAACAGTGAACAGAAGTTTTCTAATATACTTCAAACTCCACACACGCATAGCCTCACCCATTATCGTATCCTCCATCAGAGTGGTACTTTTATTACAATCGATGAACCAACATCAACACATCATTATTACCCAAAGCCCATGGCTCAGAACAGGGTTCAATTTTGACGTACGCCTTTACATCTTCAAAACTCAAATATTCATTAAAAGAAGAGTGTGCTACATAATATCCCATATTTCTATGGCTTCCAAAGTTGGAGTTTTCAGACTACTTAACTGATCATTTTAAAAGGAATGAAAAAGAAACAGCAATGCTATTGAATGCAGCTTCAAATATTCCATTGATCAAGTTCTCTTTTACTAGAGGCTCATTAGGTATTAGAAAAGATACATGCAAACAAACAGGAAACAAGGAAATGAAGCAATTGTTATGAAATAAGAGAATCTACTGATTGGCTCAGTTCTCAGACAGCCAGTGGGCCAGGGATGTGCAGTAGGTATATTCCACACATCCATCAGTAATAGAAATGAAGATCTCTACAAGTAGTAGTTGCGAATGAACCTCACAAGTGCCGAGTTCCTTTTCTATTTGGCCTCTCATATTCTTTTTTTATAAATATTTTATTTATTTATTTTTAGAGAGAGGGGAAGGGAAGGAGAAAGAGTGGGAGAGAAACATCAATGTGTGGTTGCTTCTTATGTGTCCCCTACTGGGGACCTGGCCTGCAACCCAGGCATGTGCCCTGAATGGGAATCAAACCAGCAACCCTTTGCTTCACAGGCCTGTACTCAGTCCACTGAGCTACACCAGCCAGGGCTGGCTTCTCATATTCTTGCTGAGGTGGTAGCACCCTAGTCATTAGTGATAGAAGAGGAAGAGAAAAATTATCAAATTATACTGTTTATGATTGTTCCAACTTATGTATCAAATGTTTAATGAAATATTTAGGGTTTCTAGGCTATGTTTTTTTAAAAAATAATGTGTAACAAACTATGGAAATATTGCCTAGATATTATAACTGAGTAACATTTCAAGCTTTGTTATTTTTTATACTAATTCACTTACAGCTGTGTAACATCAGCACTCAGATCACCACATTAAGAAATGAAAAACGAGCAACAGTTCTGTCCATGACCTAAGTGAAAGGTCATGGTAGGGGAGAGGAACGTAATACTTAATAAAGAGAGTCTGGGCTAGCCCCATAAGTTCAAATACTTCTTCCCCCAATTATCATTACCTGCTTGACACTGGGAAATTTACCTCACCTCTGTTTGCCTCAGTTACCTCATCTGAAAAACGGGCATAATAATAGTGGCTACCTCTTAAAGTCATTAAAAATTTAATGAGTTAATGACTTTAAAGTGCTTAGAACAGTGCTTGTCATAGAAGAGTGCTTGTCACAGACTCAGTAAAATAACAGTTATAATTATTAAAGATTATGTAGAATGACATCAGAGCCAGATATTGCTATGAGTTTTCTGGTGGTTCTAGGATCCTAAGAAGACAAGCAAGTGAAATAAGAGAGTAAGGAAAGAGTACATACATAATTTTTACAACACACTATAATCTATCATACTCCTACCATTACTAAATCTCATACTTTTTAAAAGTAATGCTCCTTATTAAATTTCTATCCCTAGTTATTAACAATATTGACACAGAGCTGGAACTCAATATATAACAAGTGTGTGTGTGTGTGAGAGAGAGAGATTCCAACATGAGTACCACAGCAGGTAAAGAATAATCACTACTAAACCCTCTAGATCCCATTGAGAATATGTTCCGCTGTCTATGCCAGCAGATTTATTGGCTAGAATCCATTCCTTATGACCTCATTCCACTTAGTGGCTTGCTTATTATTTGTTTAATCCAAAAAAAGAGAAAACTTCTATCAGTGCCGATGTGGTGTTGATTATCTTTTGCTATAAAAACAATTGAAAAAGAATTTGCTCCTGGTCCACATTAATTTACAGACAATACCTTAGAGTATATTTAATGAATGAAATTGCTTTAAGAGTATTCAAAATATTATATATTTTTATTGTTATATGTAAGTATTGGTCATTATTTTAATTAACATCCTAACTTTAAAAAATTTGCCTTCTAAGTCTAGAAAATGGAAACCTGAGTATTCTAACCACATTTCAATGTAGATTATACACATTAAGTTCAAAACTACTAATGTACATCCAAAACTAAAATCAGTAGCATTACATAATTATACAGTGCAACTGCATTGTACATTAAAATTACAAAATTGTTTTAGCAATGAAGTGTGGATATTTTATGTGCAGACACGAATTTTGAATATTTTTGTACATCTAGTACAATAAGTGCTGCTACATATACAAAATTAATAAAATCAATAACAAAGAAAACCTGGAATAATAAGTAAATTATATCCATACATTTCATTGTGAAATATTTTTAAAATTTTTAAAAATAAAATACTATTTTTAGATTTTATTTTAATGAAAACTTCAACCAATAAGATCAAAGGAGAATTTTGCCATTAGTGACTACCTCTACCGCTCACAAGCAGAGTGTTACATTTCTTTTGCCAAAGTTAATGTGCAAGAGAAGCACCCCATTGTTGCAATTTAATAAATTTTGTTTTCATATATCAACTTTTCAGTAAAACAAATATCTATAAACATATGTGGTCTCAGAGCCTTCAGTCCCCTTGGAATAAATAATATTTACTAGTCTTTAATCTTACAGGGGCTCAATAGAATCTAGTACATTTTTTAAAATTTAAATTATTTTATTGTTCAATTACAGTTGTCCATATTTTCTCCCCACCCCCTCCTAACCCAACTTCCTCCCTTGTTTCCACCCTCCCTCTCAGTTTTGTCCAAATGTCCTTTATAGTAGTTTCTGAAAACCCTTTTTCCCGTTGTCCCCTTGCCCCTCACCTCTGGCTATTGTTAGATTGTTCTTAATTTCAATGTCTCTGGTTATATTCTGTTTGCTTTTTTCATTTGTTGATTTTGGTCCAGTTAAAGGTGAGATCATATGGTATTTGTCCTTCACCACCTGGCTTATTTCACTTAGTGTAATGCTCTCCAGTTCTATCCATGCTGTCACAAAGGGTAGGAGCTCCTTCTTTCTCTCTGCTATGTAGAATTCCATTGTGTAATTGTACCATAGTTTTTTGATCCACTCATTGCTGTTGGGCACATAGGTTGTTTCTAGCACTTGGCTCTTATAAATTGTGCCACTATGAACATTAGGGTGCATAGGTTCTTTTGGATTGGTGTTTCAAGGCTCTTAGAGTATAATCTCAGAAGTGGAATTGCTGGATCAAAAGGCAGTTTCATTTTTAGTTTTCTGAAGGAAATTCCATAGTGTTTTCCACAGTGGCTGCACAAGTCTGCATTCCCACCAAGAGTGTACTAGGGTTCCCTTTTCTCTGCATCCTCTCAAACACTTGTTTGTTGCTTTGTTTATGATGGCCATTCTGACTGTTGTGAAGTGGTATCTCATTGTGCTTTCGATTTGCATCTCTCTGATGGCTAGCAATGCTGAGCATCTTTTTCATGTGTCTCTGGGCCCTCTGTATGTCCTCCTTGGAGAAATGTCTGTTCAAGTCTTTTGCCAATTTTATAATTGGGTTGTTTGTCTTCCTGCAGTAGAGTCATGTGAGTTCTTTATATATTTTGGAGATCAAGCCCTTGCCTGAGTTGTCATTGGCAAATATGTTTTTCCATACAGTTGGCTCTCTTTTCGTTTTAATGCTGTCTTCTTTAGCCATGCAAAAGCTTTTTAATTTGATGGGATCCCATTTGTTTATTTTTTCCTTTATGTCCCTTGCTTTAGGGAACATATCATCTGAAGATGTTGCTGCATGGAATGTCTGAGATTTTCCTGCCAATGTTTTCCTCTAGGATTTTTATGGTGTTATGAGTTACATTTAAGTCTTTTATCCACCTTGAATTTATTTTTGTGTATGCTGTAATTTGGTGCTTGAGTTCATTTTTTTGCATGCAGCTGTCCAGATCTCCCAACACCGTTTGTTGAACAGGCTATTTTTGGTCCATTTTATGCATCTTCCCCCTTTGTCAAATATTAATTGACTGTAGAGACTTGGGTTTATTTTAGGGCTCTCTGTTCTGTTCCACTGGTCTATGTGTCTGTTTTTATGTCAGTACCAGGCTTTTTTGATTACAGTGGCCTTGTAATACAGTTTGGAATCAGGTATTGTGATCCCTCCTATTTTGTTCTTCTTTCTCAAAATTGCTGCAGCTATTCAGGGTTGTTTGCAGTTCCACATAAATTTCTGAAATGTTTGTTCTATATCTGTGAAATATATCATGGGTACCTTAGTAGGGATTGTATTGAATCTATGAATCACTTTGGGTAGTATGGCCATTTTGATGATGTTAATTCTTTCAATCCATGAGCATAGTACATGCTTCCATTTGTTTGTGTCTTCTTTAATTTCTTTCTTCAGTGTTGTGTAGTTTTCTGAGTACAGCTATTTTATCTCCTTGGTTAGGTTTATTCCTAGGTATTTTATTTTTTTGTTGCCATATCAAATGGGATTTTTTTCTTGATTTATGTTTCTGGTATTTCATTGTTGATGTACAAAAATGCCTTTGATTTCTAGTATTGACTTTGTATTCAGCTGTTTTGCCAACTTCATTTATTAGGTTAAGTAGTTTTTTGGTGCAGTTTATAGGATTTTCTGTGTACACTATCATGTCATGTGCAAACAGTGACAGTTTGTTTCTGCCTTTCTAATTTGGATGCCTTTTATTTCTTTTTCTTGTCTGATTGCTGTATCTAGGACTTCCAGTACTATGTTGAACAGAAGTGGTGAAAGTGGGTATGCTTGTCTTGTTCCTGATCTTAGTGGAAAAGCTTTAAGTTTCGGTCCATTGAGTATGATATTGGCTGTAGGTCTCTCATGTATGGCCTTTATTATGTTGAGGAATGCTCCTTCTGTTCCCACTTTGCTGAGTGTTTTTATTATAAATGAGTTTTGTACCTTATCAAATGTTTTTTCCACATCTATTGATATGATCATGTGATTTTTGTCTTTCATTTTGTTTATGTGGTGTATTATGTTTATTGATTTGAGAATGTAGTACATTTCTTATTGTGAAGTTAACAAAATGTATAGTTAAATAACAAATTTAATATGCTCTTTTATTTCTGCAAAAATGTGTAACTATTTATTCTTTATTTACAAAAAGCCTGCTGCAGGCTTTCAAATTGTTATTTTTTAGCTGTTTAAAATTATTTTCCATTTTCACTTGTGCTATGAAATTTAAAATAAGTCTGTTGTCAATAGTGAACATAGTGAGTCTCATATTGAACATTGTCTGCCAAATGCACATGAAAACACTATGGTACAAAATGAGCCAAGTAACTCTACATGTGTGTGTTCAAATTATTCTAGATTTAAAGTGAACTATAAAACCTTAAAGGTGTAGTAAAAAATTCCACACCCAATGAATAAATATGAATGCTCTCCTGACTAATTCTAGTTCTGTTTAGAAACCTTTTTAAAGCAAATGTAACATTCAAAAATAAAAATTTGAAGATGCAAGGATAAAAATACTTTTTTCTTCCACAGTATGTTATGTAAAAGTGATATTTGGGTGCTCTAATGAAGATCCCACAGTGGCTTAAATAAAATAGAAATTGAGCATTTTCCACGTAACACTCTAGCAGTAAGTAACATGATACTGATGTGGTAGTTTCATGGTGCTATGGTACCAGATTCCCTCTAATCTCCACTCTGCCATCCTCAATGATTGGCTTCATGTCTTTGTCCATGATGGCTTCTCCAGATGCTACCACTACATTACATCATATAAAAGGGGGAAAGGCAGGGCATGCATATGCCATTTAGATTCCACAGGCCAGAACTTGGTTGTGTGTCAATTTCTTGCTGCTGCTGCTGCTGCTGCTGCTGCTGCTGCTGCTCCTGTCAGATGTCATCTGGAATCTGACTGACCAAAGGGCCTCCCCAAAATGCAGGGCTTCATTACCACTGGAAAAATGTAAAACTGGATATTTGGGGACAAATAGCTGTCTTACTATAACACAACTAAAAAAATGATGAGTCCAGACTATTTCTTTTACCTAGCTGATAAAAAAAATGCATGTGTAATATTTATATAAAATTACTTTCTACTTAACTTACATGGCAATTTTAGATTTATTATTTGCATTCCCAGTATCTACCTATTAGGCATTTGACTTTTGAGTGTAGTTTTCATTTTTCAAGAAATTTTTTCATATTAATCTTGACTTTAATTTTGCACACATTATTTTTTTAGTTTTACTTCTTTATGCATCAATGGAACATTAAATACAAATAATATAATAGCATAAATAGTAAAGTTAGATGTTAATAATATTATATTGGTCTGGTTACACCCTACAATTCACTTTTATTTAAGAACCACACTTAGTACATTACACAAGACAAGATACATGTGTTAAGCAATGTATGCAACATTTTACTTCAGAGAGATATAGAAATTTGGGAAAAGTCCAAAATAGTATAAAAAAGAATGAAAGAACTTGAAAAATAGCTTATTTGATAAAGTGTAAAAGAATTGGAAAACTTTAGCAATAAAATGAGACATGTGTGTATGTTTTAATCATAGTGTTTCTGTCTATGAGGGGTGTGTGTGTGTGTGTTATGGCAAAAACCAGATGTCATTAGCTCTTGGTCTCAAGTAAGAATGAAAGGTAGTAAGATAATAATAAAACACACAGGATTAGAATGATCTAGAACAACAAATACCATATTTATCCTGAGGTCATATAATTTAGTTAAGAGAGCATGGATTTAAACACCTGGAAGACTGGTAAAGGAATGTACAAAAAACAAAATACTTCAAAACATTTGGGTTAGATAAAGGTAATATACGAGATATACTGATGTTTCAATTGTGAAGAAATCCTATGAATGCTTTTGAATTAGAAACACACTTGAAATCTAGAATCTTTTAGATTCTATTTTAACAAAAGAAAAATAGACGGAGCAAGATAATATTTTTATGAAAACTCTGATTAGTTTTTTTTAATGAAATGTCTTTATAAAATGGTTATAAAACAAAATGAAAATATTCTCTGAGACTCAGGATTTGAACATTGTTTTCTCACTTGGATATAGTTAGAACATAGTAGATAACATATTGCAAAAGAGTGAATATATTCATTCTTTTGTCCTTACTCTTACTCACTTGTTCATTTCTCAGTTTATATATTTCTTAAAATACTTTGGATCTAACTTCTTAAGCAGAAATCACAAAAGTTAATAATTTTGCATTTAGGCTTTGTTAGCCCCCCAAACTTGTCATAGCATTTAAGGCTCCTTTAACTTTACCATGCCTTGTTTCCTTAGCTGTAAGTGGAGATAATAAAGCTGACCTGTACAGATAGGTATCATGTGGATCAAATAAAATCACTATGTTAAGGGCACTATTTATTTATTTATTTATTTATTTATTTATTTATTTATCTATTTATACTTTGTATTGAATTTATTGGGGTGTCACTGGTTTACAATATTATACAGGTTTCAGGTGCACAGTTCCACAGCACATCTGTACACTGTATTGTATGTCCACCACCCCCAAGTCAAGTCTCCTTTCATAACCATTCATTCTCCCTTATACCCTCCTCCACTGCTCCCCTCATCCCAGCAATCACTACACTTACCTGTGTCCATGAATCTTTTCTCCTTTTTTCTTGTTTGCCCAATCTCTTCACTCCTCAGCAGGAATTACTCTGCCCCAACCTGTGTGCTGATTATAGAATGATTAGAAAAACAACTGATCAGTTTAATGGCTGATTAATTTAACAACAAGGTGTAAAACACAAAGCAATCAAAATGGAAAGACAAAGAAACAGACCTCAAATAAAAGAACAAGTGAATTTCCCAGAAGGACTGGACGAAATGGAGGCAAGCAATTTATCAGATAGAGAGTACAGAGTAATGATTATAAGAGTATTTAACAGCATGAAAAAAAAAAGACCTAGAAACCACAAAAAAAGGACCAGTCAGAAATAAAGAATGCAATATCTGAAAAATAATACACTGGGAGGTATAAACAGTAGGTTAGATGAAGCAGGAGATAGAATTAGTGTTGTGAAAGACAAGTTAGAAAAATATCTACATAGAGCAGAAAAAGGAAAAAAGAATTTAACAAAATGAGGGGAGCTTATGAAATATTTTGGACTATATGAAGTGTAACATCATCTGCATCATGGAAATACCAGAAGAAAAAGAGAGTAAGCAAGGGACTGAGAATCTATTTGAAGAAACAATAACTGAAAACTTCCCTAACCTGGTGAAGGAAAAAGTCATACAAGTCCCTGAAGCTCAGAGAGTCCCATACAAGTTGGGCCCAAAGAGGCCTACAATGCAACATATCATAGTTAAAACTACAAGGCTTAAAGACAAGTATAGAATCCTAACAGCCATGAGAGAAAAGCAGGTAGTTACTTACAAGACAGCACCAGACAAAAATCTGAATACTCAACAGAAACATTTCAGATCAGAAGGGAGTGGTGTAAAAAATTCCAGATGATGAAAAGCAAGGGCCTACAAACAAGGCTACATTACCCAGCAAGATTACCATTTAAAATCAAAGAAGAAATAAGGAGCTTCTTAGACAAAGAAGAGCTAAAAGAATGTATTAACATCAAAATAGTAAGTACTGCAAAAAATGTTAAAGGACTTGCCTGAAGAAGAAGAGAAAAAAAGAAAGTAAGGAGAAGAGGAGAAAGAAGAAGGAAGAATAAAAGAAGAAAAGAGAAAGGAAAAACAGAGGGAAAAGGTCTAACAATAAAAGCACACTACATATATTTCTATCAATAATTACCTTGAATGTAAATGGCCTATTTGCTCCATCCAAAATAGATAGGTAGCTGAATGGATAGGGAAACAAGACCTATGTAGGGGCCCAGCGGCCATAAGGGGTTAAGGAGAGGGTTTCTCACCGTGGGAGTGGTGATAGAAACCTGGTTTCTGGCCTCAAGGCTGTTCTGGGTCCAGACTGCCTCCCAACTGCTGATTATCTGGTTGTTCCCATGCGCAGGGGGAAGGCATGGCCTTCTTGGCAGGTGCAAGGAAGTATGTGTTATGAGAACCTTGTCCTGTGGGAAC
>PVKM010019902.1:0-23818 GCA_004027735.1 Carollia perspicillata | reverse complement strand
ATGATTTAACAGGACCTTATAAACTGAGCTGAGAGGCTTGAAACGTATTCCAAAGACCATGATGGGGATTTGTAAGCAGAGAAATGATGTGGTCAGATTTGTGGTTTTGAGAGAAATCCCTCTTACAACAACATGTAAGGAAGAGAGGACAATGGAGTCAGAGACACCAGCAAGCAGGCTTTGCAAGAACCTGAATAAAGGGGTGACTTTAGGTATAAAGGTAGCAGTAGTCAAAAAAGATTCAAGAAGAAATGAAGTGCAGGCTTCAGTGACTAATTGGATTATAAGTGTAATGAAGACAGAAGAGAAGCAAGTGTAGCGGTAAAAATGAGGTTTTGTTTGGGCATATTGAAACTGAGGTGCTTCAATAATCTAGGGAGAGATGGGCTCTCATATGTTCAGATACACAGCATGGGGGTTAATCTGGGTCAAAGACGGATTAATTGTGGGTCCAAAAATAGATTTGGTGCCAACTTTGATCAATCTAGAGCGTTAGACTGAGGATGTGTGTTGAGGTGTCATGAGGACAAGCACAAACCAGCAATGTGTGCCCCGGGCATGGGTGAGAGGTGACTGCAGAGATGTAGTACCTTCGCTCACTGTGTTGCAAACAGGAGTTGCAGTCACGGATGAGCGTGAGTTTGCCCCTCGGCAGCATGCAGTGTGAGTGAGAAAGAGCAAGTAAGAGGAATCCAACAGATCATTAATATTTAAGCAGATAAAGGTCGGTCTTCACACAGGTTGAGCAAGTTTTGTCAACCTGGGTTTTTAGGCATTTTGCCCTTATCACAAGGAGCCGATAAGGAATTGTGCCTATAAATTTTAATGGTGCAGTTTGAAAGCTACAATGCACTGGCTTTACTGCTTTATAACTACATACACAAGAATTTGAGCTGGAAGAGTTGTTAACAGTGCTTGGGTTAATTGTCCCAATTTTTATCAGTAGAATAGACCACCTATTCATTGCCTTATGCCTTTCACCCAAGCCTCATATATTTTAGATCCTATAACTATGACCCTAAATGAATGTCCAAAACAAATGCTGTCTTTGGCTATCCTCGATATATTTCACTGATTTTTTTCCCTCCATTCATGTAAGACAGAAACAGCCTACTATTCTTATTAAATTTAAATTAGATTATAAATTTATGTGCTAAGGCTGAATTCTTAGGGATAAGATGGCCTAAATCAGAAGTGGGAGAAAATTCCCTAAACATCCTAGAACATAAAGTCAAACTGATACTACAGTATTCTAAAATTTTAATATGGTGCTCATGAATGAGGAGATGTTTTTATTGCATTATGTTGCCATGCAATGGAGTAGACAGAAAGCATGGATACCAAAAAGTGGCTGTTTACATGACACAATTTTCCCAGCACCCAAAGGCTCACCTATTTACATATACTTCCTCTGATATATAACACAGTCATTTAAACCCACAGGACTTATACAACAAGATTATAGAGATGGTCACAGCCTCCTAACAAACATCAGGATTAACATTTTGGGGGGACCTAAAGCTATGAGAAACTAGGAGCCGCTTCTCCCAGCTATAGGAGCAATGTGGGCGGGGCGGGGGGCAGTGCTAGGAGAGAGCTCTGTTTTGAGACTAAGAGGCTTCCACTTCACAGCTCTGCCTCTCCTGGCCCAGCCAACATCAGATCCCTTCTCTTTTATTCATCGGTCATTGACAACAAAGGTCTTCAATAGAGATCAGCCTCCAATTAGAATGAAAGCAGAGCTTTGTGAAGCCATGAATGCAGGATGCAGTGACCTGGTTAGTACAGGGATGGTCAAAATAAAAGGGAAGCTATCTCCAGCTGAGACCCCCAGTACTGAGTCCCTCGGAAAGATAGCAGATCCAAAAGAGTATATGTGACTGTATTTTCTGCTCTTCTTCCCATGAACAACCACCTTCAAAAAATTCCACTCTTCTGAGACACAAGCTGTTCTTGGTGGGGCCATCTTTTTACCAGCATCTCCCTGAGAGGCATTTTACAGCACAAAAGGAAACTGAGTTCCCAGGGACAAGATGGCCTAAATCAGAAGTGGGAGAAAATTTCCTAAACATCCTAGAACATAAAGTCACACTGATACTACAGTATCAGTTGGATACTTCTTTCCAATGAAGTGTTCATCAAGTATAAAAAAGTTTCTCACTAGGAAAAAAAATAGAGGAAAACTAAATACCAAACACTGGGGTCCTGTGGTTCATGTCTCACAGCCACTTACCCAAGTCAGCTTATTAACTCAGAGTTGGGTCACAGGTTCTTACTGAACATCTCCAGCCACAAAGCAAAGGCAGCAGTGTCTTCTTGAGGCTCTGAATTGTGGCGAGTGTATCCTAGAAAAATGAGAGATGGGTTCAGAGATGCATCCAGTTCTAGGAAGAGACAGACATGACTTAATAATTTGCATCTAATAAATTTAAATTATAGTGCCTGAAGGACAAAAGCTAACAGCTACCTTTTGTCTACTGAGAACCATATAGAAAGTGGGTTAAAATTTATCATGTTTCTCTTCCACTTAAACAAAGCTTCCTACATCTCCTCCAACAAACTCCAAATTCCCTGGACTGGTAAATATCAAGCTGCACGACTGTTTATTCCACCCAAGAGTTCCAATCTCATACCCCACTTCTAAGCACAAACCTTGCTCTCCCATCACTTTCTAGCCACCATTTCAATCAAGGACTCATTCACCTTTCCACCTCTGTGCCCCACTTATACTGGGCTGGCCAAAAAGACCCTTATGTTTTTTCCATACGATGGCTCTAGCTGTGCTTAATTGTCTTTAACGTCATTTGAAACAATTTTGTTACATTCTATTATGACAGCTGTCCTATCAGTGTGCATTTTAAAAAAAACTTATCAAAATTGGTAATTAGATTAAGCCTAATGGGAAGTATTACGTAAAAAGCAGAACTGCACAAACATTCTGCAATCGTGTACATTCCATAGTCTTAAAAACACTTCTGAGGTGGATAAAATATAGTTGAAAATACTAAGAAAATGTGTTCTTTAAAGCCTTGGCTTGATCACAGGATTTTTTTTTCATATCTGATCCCTAATTGTTTCAGATATCTGAATGATCTCTGTGGGTTGTCATGTGGTAGGTTTGCTATTTGACAGTTATTTATTATTGTGATGGTTGTATGATAAGTAAGCTCACACCATTGCATTACTGTAACCTCTTTTGCTCTTGAAAGGTATCTGTTATTATATAGGCAATGTAGAAATATGTAAGAAAGAAATACAAGTAGAATGAAAAGCCCATTCCAATCTCACCATGCAGAATGAACTAACGTGTTTCAGTATATTCTTCTATAAATTGTTTCCTTTTTTAACTTTGTTACTGTTACTAAAACCCAAAGAACATTAACATTTATTGATGTCACCTAAAAGGAACCAGAAATCATATAATAACTTTTCAAAGATTATGTCTCCATAGTCATGTCCCCATAGTCATGTCCCATATTCATATTTATATATTCTCTTGCAGAGGAAGAAATTGGAAAAGTCTAATGCCTTTAAATCTGTTATCAAATATAAATGGGTTTTCCACCAATGTACATCATATAACAAGTAAATTACTTAATTGTAACCACATTTTTCTTGATACACAGAGCAGGTATCAGCTATCATCATATTCTCATTCTCCCCAAGAAATATCCTTAAGTTATTGATATTTTTGAAGAAAAATAATTGGTTTGATTTGGTATTGATAATATATCTCTTAATACCAAAGAAAAACAAAAACATAATCCTAGTGTAATTTTTTTTGTTATACTTACTAACATACACAGCAATTAAAGTTTCATTTGAAATTTTAAAGAGCATTAAAGGAGGCACTTCTTTGTCTTGTGTTAAATTTAGATTACTGAAAGTAATTAAAGGAATTAAAAAAATTAAATTAAAAATAAAAAACTCATTAAATTGGTGAGTTTTTGTGCATCCATTTTAATATTGAAGATGGAAGAAAACACACATTTTCAGCATATTATGCTTTATTATTTCAAGAAAAGTAAAAGTGCAACTGAGTCAGAAAAAGATTTGTGCAGTGTATAGAGAAGATGTTATGACTATGACTGATGGAACATCTCAAAAGTGGTTTGCTAAGTTTCTTGGTACTATGGACATTTGAGCCAAATAATTCTTCACTGTGGGGCTGTCTTATGCATTGGGAGATGTTTAGCAGCACCCCTGGCCTCTACCCACTAAAAGCCAATAGCAGGAGATAGCCAACATACTCAAAATACCCAAATCAATAAAGTTATTGGTGAAAATGAAAAATTTGTCTTTTGTGGAAACCACATAATGGACTTTTTGGCCAACACAATACAGTTCTCTCCACCTGGACTGCCCTCCCATTTCTGTCCTTCCCTGACTTCCCCAGCCCACAGTGATTTCTCCTGTTTCTGAATTTCCACATTACACACTCAACGCCTACATTAGGTACTTAATAACCTACTGTGTTAGCTGTGTTTTCACACATGTGTGTCTTACCTCCCCAACTAGATGCATATATCCTTGAGGGCAGTGATTTTACACCTTGCATTTCCCTTCACTATTACTAAATTGAAACAGTGCAATCTACTGAGCCCTGGACTAGGTCACAAGGTCATGGCCTTCCGTGGGGATGAAAACGCCTATTTGCCCATTGGTCTGAAACAATATAAATGACGAATTGACACTGGGAGGAAAATAATAGACTCCAGAAGAAGAATAATAGATAACAAATAGTTGATAGCAAATAATAATAGATTCCAGAAGGATTCTAAAGTTCCAAAACCAGATACAACTGACAAGCCACTTGTCCTGGGCCAAACAGAAAATAGGATAGAAAATCTGGGTTATTGTGTCAATAACCACTGACAGAGGCATAGAAATATTTAGTCAAAGAATCTATTATTATTGGATTGTCAAACACTAATTCAGAGGTATTGTTAAGTTTTTGTAGTGAATTTTCATGGAAAAATAAGATTGGGGGCTCTGCTGCACACCACACCCAAGCTCGAGTAAGTTCAATTTCCTCCTTTTACTTTTCTTCCTATTAAACCTATCTTCCCGAGAGACTGTTTTGGCACAATAACTGAGTGTATTTATTGCAAGACCGAGGGAAAATTAGAATCTGCAAGCAGATGATGAAATGTACTCAATAAGTGTTAGCAAATTTTAGTTACAACATGAAGAGATGATGTAAAAGACACTGAAAGTTCATAAACGAGCCTTCTCAACCTACCAGTAGGGGCTCAGTATGAGGTACGTGGTTTTGTCTACTGCCCCATTAAGATCTCGTGTGTCTTGCTTCATCTTTTTCTCCCTCTACTTTTAGTACTTCATTTTATATAAGACTCATAGAGCTGCACTGAGAGGCAAAAGTAAATTTAATATGTAAAGTCAAAAGCACCAAATGTAAAACAGAATTACCAGGGAGAAAGAGTTTTTAAAAGGACAGGAACTTGACGGCCAACGAGAACGAATCACTTTCAAGAAGGCACACCTGATTGAATTTTTTTAGAGATTTGATTTTTTTACAACAAAACTGATAGGGAGGTACAGCTATTTCCCATATATGCCCCATTCCCACACATGCATATCCTTCTCCATATCAACATTATTCACTAGAATCATATACAATTTTAACCAAGGATAAACCTATATGGACAGATCATTATCACCCGAAGTCCATAGTTCAGCTTACTTTAGGGTTCACACTCGGTATTGTACATCCTATGGATTTGGACACACACATAATGATGTGTGTTCACCATTGTAACACACAGAGTATTTTTACTGCCCTAAAAATTCCTGGTGCTCCCACCCATTCATCCATCCCGGTCCTTCCCCCACTGGCAACCACCTCTCCTTTTTATCGTCTCCATAGCTTTCCTCCTTCAGAATATCGTACAGCTGGAATTATACAGAATGCCTTTTCGGATTAGCTTCTCTCACTTAGTAATACTCACTGAGGCTTTTCTATGGTTTGATAGATCATTTCCTTTTAGTGCTAAATAATATTCCATTGCACAATATCAATGTCAATGGCAGCCAAGGAGAGTGCACTGGAATACTCATGTGTGAACAATGAAAACTTCACTGCACTTGTCAGTGGGGCCGTAGATGCTGTTGAGGGAGCATGTGTACTGTGGGGCCATCACATTCAAAATGACTGAGCAATCTGCTTCAAATTTTGTGTTAAGCTTGAACATTTCTCTGCAGAAACTACGTGGAAGATTCAGAAGGGCACAGCTATGGACAACTGGTGATTGGCAGCTTCATCACAACAACAGCACTCACTCATGCATCATGTTTCCTGGAGAATTTTTTGGCAAAATATCAAATCACCCAGGCGACTCAGGCCCCCTACAACCCAGATTCAGTGCTCTATGACTTCTGGCCTTTCCCAAAACTAAAATCACCTTTGAAAGGGAAGAGATTTCAGATTGTTGATGAGATTCAGGAAAATATGTTGGGGCAGCTGATGGTGATTGGGAGAACTGTGTGAGGTTCCAAGGTGCCTACTTTGAAAGAGACTGAGGTGTGATTGTCCTATGTACAATGTTTCTTGTATCTCATATCTTCTTCAATACATGTCTCTGTTTTTTTATATGATATGGCTGGATGCTCTCTGGACAGGCCTTGAATGTTTATTCCTCTAAGAAATTATCTAAACTGTCTTCTGAAGAGGCTGTCTCATTTTTGCATTCCCACCAGCAATGTATGAGAGTTTCTATCGCTCCACATGCTCACCAGCATTTGGTGGTGTCAGTTTTCTGGGTTTTTACTATTTTAACAGGCTTTTGTTGTATCTTGTAGTTTTGATTTGCATTTTCCTAATCACTAATGATGTAGAGCATCTCTTCATAGGTTTGTTTGCCATATGTATATCTTCTTTGGTGAGGTGTCTATTAAGTCTTTGGCCCATTTTTTTTTAATTAGGGTTTTTTTATTGTTAAGTTTTAAGAGTTCTTTGTATATTTTGAATAACAGTCATTCATCAGATATGTCTTTTACAAATATGTTCTCCCACTCTGTGGACTGTCTTCTTATTTTCTTGATATTCTTTTTCAGAACAGAAATTTTTAATTTTTGTAAAGTTCAGCTTATCAATTATTTTTTCATGGATAGTGTCTTTGGCACTGTATCTAAGAAGGCATCACCATACCCAAGATCATCTGGGCTTTTTCCTGTTATCTTCTAGGAGTTTTATAGTTTTCTTTAATCCATTTTGAGTTAGGTTTTGCAAAGGGAGTAGGTCTGTCATTTCTTTGCCTATGATGCCCATTTGTTCCAAACCATTTCTTGAAGAAACTATTTTTGCTTCATTATACTGCCTTTGCTCTTTTGTCAAAAATCTGTTGACTACATTTACAGGAGTCTATTTCTGGGCTCTCCACTCAGTTCCACTAACCTATGTGTCTATTCTTTTACCAACACTACACTGTTTTCATTACTGTAGCTTCAGAGTAAGTCTTGATGTTGAGTAGCATCAGCTCTCCAGCTGCAGTACTGTGTTTGTTATTCTGGGTTACTTTCTTCTCCATATAAACTTTAAAATAATGTTGTTAATATCCACTGAATAACTTGCTAGGATTTTAGTTTGCTTTGCATTAAGCCTATAAATGGTTTATTTATTTTTATTTCAAATTCTACTTTTTCATTCTTGGAAAGCAAATCATCTTATATTCTGCAACCTTTCTGTAATCACTTATTAGTTCCAGGATGGTGGGTTTTTTTTTAATCAATTCTCTTTTATTTTCTAAATAGACAATATTACCTAGAAAGACAATTTTATATCTTTTTTCAATTTCTTTATTTCCTTTTCTTGTGTTATTGCATTAGGTATGACTTCCAGCACAAAGTTAAAAATGAAGAGTGACAAGAGACATCTTTGCCTTGTATCTGAGCTTAGTACCAAAGATTTGAGTTTCTCAGCATTACATATTATGTTAACTATAGGTTTCTTTGCTAATAGTCTTTATCAAGTTGAAAAAACTCCCCTCTATCCCTCGTGTGCTCAGAGCTGTCATCATAAATAGGTGCTGAATTTCATCAAACGCTTTTATTTGTATTATTAATATGATCATGTTTTTTTTTCTTTTTTAGTCTGTTGATGTCATGGATTACAGTAACTGATTCTCAAATGTTGAATCAGCCTTGCATATTTGACATGAAGTCCCACTTGACCATGGTGTGTAATTCTGGTTATACTTTTTAAAAATTATTATTGAATTTATTGGGTTGACACTGGTTAATAAAATTATATAATTCCAGGGGTACAAGTATATAACACACCATCTGTACATTGTATTGTGTGTTCACCACCCACAGTCAAGTCTCCCTCCATCAACACTGATCCCTCCTTTACCCTTTTCTACTCTCTTTTCCCTCTAATAACCACCATACTGTTATCTATGTATAAGAGGTTTTAGTTCTTTGCTTAATCCCTTTACCTTTTTCACTCAGCCACCCAACTACCCTCCCCTCTAACAGCTATCAGTCTGTTCTTTATATCAATGAGTCCATTTCTATTTTGTTTGTTAGCTTATTTTGTTCACTAGATTCCACATAAAAGTGAAATCATATGATATTTGTCTTTCCCTGACTGACATTTCACTTAGAATGTTCTCCAGGTCCATCCATGCTGTTGTAAAAGGTAAGATTGCCTTCTTTTTTATTTATCACTGAGTATTATTCTATTGTGTAAAATGTAATGCAGCTTTTTATCCACTCATCTACTAGTGGGCACTTGGACTGCTTCCCAGTCTTGGCTACTGTAAGTAATGCTGCCATGAACATAGAGATGCATATATCCCTTTGAATTAGTATATCGAGCTTCTTCAGATATATTCTCAGAAGAGGAATCACTAGGTCATAAGGCAGTTCCATTTTTAATTTTTTGAGGTAACTCCATAATGTTTCCATAGTGGCTGCACCAATCTGCATTCCCACCAACAGTACATGAGAGCTCCCTTTTCTCCACATCCTCACCAGCACTTGTCTGTTGATTTATTGGTGATAGCCATTCTGACTGGTGTGAGGTGGATAACCCATTGTGATTTTTGCATTTCTCTTATTATGAGTGTGCCTATTAAACACATGTCTATTAAACATATGTCTATTAAACATCAGCATTTTCTCTTTGGAAAAGTGTCTATTCAGGTCCTTGCCCATTTTTTAATTGGATTGTTTGGTTTGGTGTTGAGTTTTATAACCTCTTGATAAATTTTGGATACAAAAACTTACCAGATATATTATTGGCAAAAATGTTTTACCAAGCAATGGGTGGTCTTCATATTGCAGATTGTTTCCTTTGTTGTGCAAAAACTTTTTAGTTTAATGTAATCCCATTTGTTCATTTGTTCTTATGTTTCCCTTTCCCAAAGAGATATACCAGAAAAAAAGTAGTGCTATGAGGATGTCTGAGATTTTACTGCCAGGATATCTTTACTGCCAAAATATCTCAGAAAACATCTGAGATGTTTTCTTCCAGGATATTTACGGTTTTGAGTCTAACATTTAAGTCTTTAATCCACTTGGAGTTTATTATTGTTTATGGTGTAAGAAGATGGTCTAGTTTCACTTTTTTGTACATATTTGTCCAATTCCCCAGCAGCATTTATTGAACAGACTATCTTTATCCCATTGTATGTTTTTGCCTTT
Organism: Carollia perspicillata; assembly: GCA_004027735.1. Lineage (NCBI taxonomy): Eukaryota > Metazoa > Chordata > Mammalia > Chiroptera > Phyllostomidae > Carollia > Carollia perspicillata. Next base: position 14,152 of record PVKM010019902.1, on the reverse strand, counting down.
TTTGTCAAACATTAATTGGCCATAAAGGCGTGGGCTTATTTCTGGGCTTTTTATTCAGTTCCATTGATCTATATGTCTTTTTATGCCAATACCATGCTGTTTTGATTACTATGGCCTTGTAGTATAGTTTGATATCAGGTAGTATAATTCCTCCACGTATGTTCTTCTTTCTCAAGATTGCTTGGCTATTCTGGGTCTCCTGTGGTTCCATACAAATTTTTGAAATATTTGTTCTAGTTCTGTGAAATATGTCATTGGAATCTTGATAGGAATTGCACTGAATCTATAGATTGCTTTGGATAGTGCAAACATTTTAATGATGTTAATTCTTCCTATCTATAAACACTGTATGTGCTTCCACTTATGTGTCTTCTTCAGTTTCTTTCCTTAGTGTTTTAAAATTTTTAGAGTACAGGTGTTGGGAACCACCCTGCCTGGTTTCAGAAGCTGTAATCCCCCCATGGCTAAGGCTGAGTGACCTTCACACCATAAGCCACTAAGGAGACAAAGCTTATCTCCCTGGTAGGAGCACCACTTCTGCCCTTTTTACTTCATTCATAACTGGCCCCCAATGCTTGATCAGTTAACCAATGATGGGTAAGATTCCCCAAGTGGAGAATTGACCTAATGCTCAATCATGGGGAGGACCCAGGGAAGGACTTGGGGGGCTATAGCAAAAGGGGGTGATGGACCCTTGCCCCTTGGCTTTGACATAGCCTGAGTCCTCATTCTGTTTGCAAGAAGTCTCCTAATCTCTTGGCTGCCTTACTTCACCTGCCTGACTTAAGCCTGAAACAATGCCTTAAGCCTGAAACAATGCTGGTGGTGGGTGCTGCCCTGTGCTGGTAAGGGCAGGTCCCCTAGGGTGATCAGGTCTAAGAAAGAATATGTAAAATCCTGTGGAACCTGCTTTGTTTAGAATGCTCTCAATTAAATAATAAGGGTCCAAGCAGGAAGTGAGTTTGTTCCTCAAAGTTTTTTGACTCTTTAGCTATCTGACTCTGACTCAAAATAGGCCTTCAGAGTTCTTTGTTATCTATTGTTTTACCCTTACTGCCTGATAATGATTAATGTGTTTACTTGTGCAAAACGAACCCAATAAAAGCCCATTGAGGAAAAGGCTCTTGGCCCTTCTCCTTTGAGAGATTAGCCACCTTTCCTCCCCAAGCAGATCAAGTCTTGGTAGACATATTCTCATCTCTAGCAGCTGGGGGCTGGGGGGGGGGGCTATGGGTGGAGCCCCCCCCCCACATATAGCCTTTTAACATCTTTGGTTAAATTTATTTGCAGGTATTTTTTTATGCAATTGTAAATGGAATTGTTTTTCTTAGTTTCCCTTTCTGATCACTCATTATTGTTGCATAAAAATACTACTGATTTCTAGATAGTTATTTTGTATCCTGCTACTTTACTAAATTCATTTATCATTTCTAGTCATTTGTGGTGGGATCTTTAGGGTTCTCTATACACAGTATCAAGTCATCTACAAATAATGATAGTTTTACTTCTTCCTTTCCAGTTTGGATACCTTTTATTTCTTCTTTTCTGCTTTTTGTGGCTAGAACTTCCTTTACTATGTTGAATAAGAGTGGTGAAAGTGTACATTTCTATCTTCTTCACCTTAAAGAAAACACTGACAGCTTTTGCCAATTGTGTATGATGTTGGCTGTGGGTGTGTCATATGTGGCCTTTATTACATTGAGGTGTGTTCCCTCTGTTTCCACTTTGCTGAGAGTTTTTATCACAAATGAGTGCTGGATTTTATCAAATGCTTTTTTCTGCATCAATTAATATGATTGTGTGGTTTTTATCCTTCATTTTATTTATTTGGTATATCACATTTGTTGATTTGTGGATATTGTAAATAACCCTGCATTTTAGGAATAAATCCCACTTTATCATAACGTATAATCTTTTTAATGTATTGCTGGATCCAGTTTGCTAATATTTTGTTGAGGATTTTAGCATTATGTTCATCAGCGATATTGGCCTACAACTTTCTTTCTCTGTAGTGTTTTTATCTGGTTTTGGAACTAGGATAATGACGGCCCAGTCAAATCAGCTTGGGAGTTTTTCCTGCTCTTGAATTTCTTGGAATAGTTTGAGAAGAATGGTGTTAGTTCTTTGAATGTTTGGTAAAATTCACCCGTGAAGGCACCTGTTTCAGGACTTTTGTTCACTGGGAGTTTGCAGTTCATTAGTTGTAATCTGCGTAGTCAGATTTTCTGTTTCCTCCTGATTCAGTGTTCGAAGATAGTATGTTTCCAGGCATTTATTCATTTTGTCCAGATTGTCCAATTTCTCAGCATATAGTTGTTACTAATATTTACTTACAATCTTTTGTATTCCTGTGGTGTCAGTTGTTAGCTCTCATCTTTCATTTCTGATTTTGTTTATTTGGGTCCTCTCATTTTTCCTTGATGAGTCTAAACATAGTTTTGTCAATCTTGTTTATCTTTTCAAAGAACTAGCTCTTGTATTCATTGATCTTTTGGGTTTTTTATACTCTGTTTGGTTAATTTCTGCTCTGATCTTTATTTTTTCCTTTCTTCTGTTGAACTTTGTTGTTCTTTTTCTGATTCTTTAAGTATAAAATTAGAGGTTTTTTAATTTGAATTTTTTTTTTTTGCTTTTTGAGGTAGGTCTGTAATGCTATAAATTTTCCACTTAGGACTGCTTTTGCTGTGTCTCATAGATTTTCTGTTATTGTGTTCTCATTTTCATTTGTTTCCAAGTAATCTTTTATTTATTTATTTTTATTTCATCTTAGATTCTCTTTTTATATCTTTTTTGGATTTACTTGATTAAATTTGTATAAAATTATTGAACCTATGAATGAAAGAGCATAGAGAAAACTGGGGTTCATAAGACTATAAAACAATTTTTCTATGTTTCAACAAAAGATATTTTTCTCATGATAAAGAGAATGTCCAGAATGTAATACTGAAGGCTAGTCAGTCATATCTACACAAAAATTCCTCTAGATAAAGAAATAAGGTCTCAATCATATGGTTGCCCATAATCAGACTAATTCTAATATAATTTTACACATTTGCTTTCAGGAGGTTCATATCCTTTGATGTCATCACCTGTCTTCTGATCTTAACTCTCTCCCTTTTCAGGAGAAAGACAGGCTTTTTGTTGCTATTTCAGTGATAATTTTCCTGCATTTTGTCTCCCTTTCAAATGCCAAACTCTACACTAACTCTTTTCCCCATGATCCTCTGCAAGGAGCTATTGTAGATGGCCTGGTTAGTGAACTAATGAGTCACCTCATAAATCATTGCCTTTAATTTCTTATTAACAGTCCTTTCCCTCATCTCTTTCAGACTCCCACTGCAATACATAATCTGAGAACTTCCACCCCAACTCATGTTTCTCATTTTGAGGAGTAACTTATCTGGCACTTTACTTATACCAAAGCCATTTGACAGGACACTCTGTGAACTCTCTTTTCTCTCTCAATATATTTCTGTGTTTTCATCCATCCCTTCGTAACTCTCTCAGGTAAAGTGTCAGGTATCTTTCCTAAGCGAACTCCATCTCTTGTCTTCTTGATTTATCTGCTCCCAACTCTTCATCAAGCTGACTTCATTAATCACTTTCCCCTTCTTCACCTCTTTCATGATCCTTTCTCATAACTTTATCTTTATTCTTTGCTTACAGTTGTGTATCTCTTTCTATTCTCATTTTTAAAAAATACTTTAAAACCTGTGTTATAGGAAAAAATTTAGTTTTACCTCCTGATTTTTTTATACTCCCTGGCCTTGCTTCCATTTAATTAGTAAAGGAATCCTGTGTTCATTTCTTCAGAGAAGAACTGCTGTAACAATTTTTAAATAAATGGGAAAAAATTTTAGCCTTTCTACTCTAGAAGTCTAAATTAAATGAGGATAAAATGTGAAAATAAATAGGATATTGTAACAGATTTAGAATAACACTGATAAGAAAATTCAGAGATCTGAAGAAAATATTCAAATAAATATTTTAAACTTAGGACTTATGTTTATAATTTGTAAAGTATTCATGAAGCCAATAATAAAAAAACTGGCATACGACTCATTGGTAAGATGTGGAGCAACTGGAATTGTTAAACATTGCTTATGGAAATGTAAAATAGCACAACTTTTTTTGCAGAATTATTTGGCAATTTCTTATAAAGTTAAACATAAACCCATTCTTTGACTCAAACCCCATTCTATGTCTTTACCCAAGAGAAATAAAGAAAAATGTCCACAAAGAGACTGTGTAAGAAGTATTACTATAATAAATAAAACAACCCAAATGTCCATCAATAATAGAATGGATAAATAAATTGTGGTATAGCTATACAATGGAATGCTACTCAGAATGAAATACTGATCTACTCAATAGTATGGATGAATCAAAAACATAATATAGAAACCAACAAGTACCTACTAAGTCATTCTATTTATATGAAGTCCAAGAATAGACAGAAAACGTAAACCATGGTGAGAGAATTTGGAGCAGTTGTAGTCTCTGAGAATGGGGAAAAGAGGGAATTGACTGAGTGGGGGAAAGGAACTTTCTGGGATGATAGAAATGTTCTCTCTTAACAGAGGTACATATTTTATAACCACATACAGTTATCAATATTCATTAAACTGAAAATTTAAGATCTATTTTATGATATGTAAATTATACTTCTATTTTAGAAGAACTCCAAAAATAAAGGTGACTGGGAAGTAGAAAAAAGTAAAAATGTATGTGATATGTCTCTTATATTCCTCAGAGATTTCATCTGGGTTCTACTTGTTATAGATCATATCATATCTAATGAGTCTCACCTTGTAAATACTTTACAAAACTTGGTAAATTATTAATTTCAAGGTATAGTCTTATAAGCCAAACTGTTTCTGCCTTTAAGTAGAATTCATATTAGGGAGACTTGGCATTGCTGTGTTTGAAAGTATTGATATGCAAGTCAAGAAACTGGCTTTTTTCAGCTTCTGCATGGCTAAAGAAAACAGCATTAAAAGGAAAAGAGAGCCAACCATATGGGAAAATATATTTGCCAATGACACCTCAGACAAGGGCTAGATCTCCAAAATGTATAAAGAACTCACACAACTCTACTCCAGGAAGACAAACAACCCAACTAAAAAAAACAGGCAAAACACTTCCGGCCAAGATGGAGACATAGGTAGACACACTGTGCCTCCTCGCACAACCAAAATAAGGACAACAACAATTTAGAAACAAAATAACAACAAGAAATGGCAGATAATTGAACTCTATGGAAGTCCGACAACCAAGGAGTTAAAATAAATACATTCATCCAGATCGGTAGGAAGGGCAGAGTCGGGGAACAGCAATAAAAGTGGTGACAATGGGTGCGGTTGCACAGGGCAGCAGCTGACAAACCCCACAGGTGCAAGACGGCAGAGAATAGACCCTGGGCACTCGGGCGGTGGCTGGCAGAACCAGGGCATGGGGTGGCAATGGGCAGGCACAACAAGGTGGCAGTTGGGAAGTGGGACACGGTGCAAAAGGTGGTTGGATGACCGGGCAGTCCCACATTCAGCATAGATAAACCAGCCAAAACTGGGGAGCAAGACAGACCACGCAACCCAGGATCCCAGCTTGGGAAAATAAAGCCTCAAAACACCGATTGAAAACACTTGTGGGGGTTGAGGTGCAGGGAGAGACTCCCAGCCTCACAGAAGAGTTTGTTGGAGACACCCACAGGATCCTAGAATGTACCCAAGTCCACCCACACTGGTATCAGCACCAGAAGGGCCCAGTTTGCTTGGGGGAAGTGGCGGAAGGGACTAAAATCCGGCAGAGACTGGAGCAAGCGCCATTGTTCCCTCTTGGACCCCACCCCCACATACAGCATCACAACCCAGTATTGGGAGTTATCCCACCCTGGTGAACACCTAAGGCTTTGCCCCCATATGTAATAGGCCCCTTATACATAACAAAAAAAAAAAAAAGAAAAGAAAGAAAAGAGAGAGAGAGACCCAAATGGAAGAACAGATCAAAGCTCCACAGCAAATACAACTAAGCGATGAAGAGATAGCCAACCTATCAGATGCACAATTCAAAGCACTGGTGATCAGGATGCTCACAGAATTGGTTGATTTTGGTTGCAAATTAGATGAACAAATGAAGACTACACTAAGTAAAATAAAGGACAATGCACAGGGAAACAATAATTATGGGAAGAAAACTGGGACTCAAATCAATGGAGTGGACCAGAAGGAAGAAAGAAACATTCAACCAAAAAAGAATGAAGAAACAAGAATTCAGAAAAAATGAGGGAGGCTTAGGAACCTCCAGGACATCTTGAAACATTTCAACACTCGAATTTTAGGGGTACCAGAAAGGGAAGAGGAAGAGCAACAGTGGAAAAGTTATTTGAACAAATAATAAAGGAGAACTTCCCCAATCGGGCAAAGGAAATAGTCTTCCATGAAGTCCTTGAAGCTCAGAGAGTCCCAAAGAAGTTGGACTCAAGGAGGAACACACCAAGGCACATCATAGTTACATTAGCCAAGATTAAAATGAAGGAGAGAATTCTAGAAACAGCAAGAGATAAAGAGACAGTAACCTACAAAGGAATTCCCATCAGACTGTCAGCTGATTTCTCAAAAGAGACCTTACAGGCAAGAAGGGGCTGTAAAGAAGTATTCCAAGTCATGAAAGGCAAAGACCTACATCTAAGATTGCTCTATCCAGCAAAGCTTTCTTTCATTTAGAATGGAAGGGCAGATAAAGTGCTTCTCAGATAAGATCAAGTTCAAGGAGTTCATCATCACCAAGTCCTTATTATATGAAAGGTTAAAGGGACTTATCTGAGAAGAAGATAAGAAACATGTATAGTAAAATGACAGCAAACCCACAATTATTAACAACCACACCGAAAACAAAAACAAAACAAACTAAGCAAAAAGCTAGCACAGGAAGAGAACCACAGAAATGGAGATCAAATGGTATGTTAGCAACAGGGGAGTGGGAGGAGGAGAGAGGGGGAAAAGGTACAGAGAATAAGTAGCATAGATGCTAGATAGAAAATAGGCAGGGGAAGGGCGAGAATAGTATGGGAAATGTAGAAGCTAAGAACTTATGACACATGAACTAAAGGGGGGGAATGTGGGTGGGAGAAGGTGTGCAGGGTGGAGGGGAATGAAGGGGGGAAAATGGGACAACTCTAATAGCATAATCAATAAAATATATTAAAAAATAAAAATGTAATAATAATAATAATAATAATTTTCTAAAACAGAAAGCATCAGGCCCAGATGTGTTCAATGCTGAATTCTACCAAATATTTAAAGAATAAATTATGAATTCTCTGAAAAAAAAATGGGCAAAAAACTTGAACAAACACTTCTCTGAGGAGGACATACAGAGGGCCCAGAGGTACATGAAAAGATGTTCAGCATCACTAGCTATCAGAGAGAAGCAAATTAAAACCACAATGAGATACCACCTCACACCGGTCAGAATGGCCAACATAAACAAATCAACAAACAAGTGTTGGAGAGGATGTGGAGAAAAGGGAACCCTAGTGCACTGTTGACGGGAATACAGACTGGTGCAGCCACTGTGGAAAACAGTGTGGAATTTCCTCATAAAACTAAAAATGGAACTGCCTTTGACCCAGCAATTTTATTGCTGAGATTTATACCCTAAGAACCCTGAAACACCAATCCAAAAGAACCTATGTACCCCAATGTTCATAGAAGCACAATTTACAATAGCCAAGTGTTGGAAGCAACCTAAGTGCCCATCACCAAATGAGTGGATCAAAAAACTATGGTACATTTACACAATGGAATTCTATGCAACAGAGAGAAAGAAGGAGCTTAAACCCTTTGCAACAGCATGAATGGAACTGGAGAGCATTATGCTAAGTGAAATAAGCTAGGCGGTGAGGGACAAATACCATATGATCTCACCTTAAACTGGAACATAATCAACAACAAAAAAAGCAAACAAAATATAACCAGAGTCATTGAAATTAAGAACAATCTACCAATAGCCAGAGGGAAAGGTGGAATGGACAGTGCAGAGAAGGGCTTTCAGGAACTACTATAAAGGACACATGGACAAAACCAAGGGGGAGGGTGGAAATAAGGGAGGAAGGTGAGTTTGAAGGAGGTGGGAGAGGGGACAGGAGAAAATACAGACATCTGTAATTGAACAACAATGAAATAATGTAAATTTTTAAAAAATAAAAATATATGTAATCAAAAAACAAGAAAGAAAGAAACTGGCTTTTTTCTTTGAAGTCATTGAGAGGCTGGGAAGAAACAAGGCACGTAAGGAACAAGTAATTGTTAAGCTCCAGGATGACCCAGCCAGGGTTGTCTGTTCACCACTGTTTCCACTGCCTAGCACATAGCATGATGTGCTTGCAGGCACTCAGTGTCTGCAGAATAATGACCAAGCCAAGATGGGTAGAAAAAGAAGTGAAGAGGATTACAGAAAGAGAAAAGGTATAATACCCAAAGGTAACTATCGAATTAAATAATTAATATTAGACATTTAGTTATATTATGTAGACTGTATTACGGACTTTGTATCATTGTCACTTTCCTAAATATGTTATAGAAGGAGAAGAGTGTTTGATAATAGGGTAATACTAAATGCTTTGGTTTAACTATGCATAAAAAATTTAAAGTTGATTTTAGGCACTCAGGACTGAAACATAAATAATATTTTTGGAACTCTTCTTTTTCAAATTTAATTTTTATTGTATTTTTTCATTACCATTTAACCCCTGTCACCCTCCTCCCCACAGCAATCCGCACACTGTTGTCCATGTCCATGAGTCCTTCTTACTGTTTCCTCAAGCCTTGTGCCCCCTAAACCACCCCCACCCCCTTAGCTGTCATCTGCTCTCCATCTTAGAAGTCTGTCTCTATTTTGCTTGTTAGTTCAGTTTGTTCATTAGATTCCACTTATGAGTGAAATCATATGGTATTTGCCTTTCTCTGACTGGCTTATTTCACTTATCATAATGTGCTCCAGGTCCACCCTTACTGTTGCAAAGGGTAAAATTTTCTTTTTTCTTATGGACGAGTAGTATCTCATTGTGCAAATGTCCCATAGTTGTTTTATCCACTCATCTATTTATGGATACTTGGGCTGCTTCCATGTCTTGGCGATTGTAAAAAAACATGCAATGAACACAGTGGTGCTTATGTTCTTTTGAAGTAGTGTTTTGGGTTCCTTTGGATATATTCCCAGAAATGGAATTGCTGGGTCGAAAGGCAGATCCATTTTTAATTTTTTGAGCTCTCTCCACACTGCTTTCCACAGATGCCACACCAGTCTGCATTCCTACCAACAGTACAAAAGGGTTCCCCTTTCTCCACATCCTTACCAGCATTTGTTATTTGTTGATTTATTGATGATAGCCATTCTGACAGGTGTGAAATGATATCTCATTGTTGTTTAATTTGCATTTCTCTGATGATTAGTGACATTGAGCATCTTTTCATATGTCTATTGGCCATGTATTTGTCCTGTTTGGAGAAGTGTCCATCAAGGTCCTTTGCCCAATTTTTAACTGGGTTGTTTGGTGGTTTTTTGGTGGTTTTTGTACGTACTTTATAAATTTTGGATATTAACTGGTATGTTCCCCCATTCTGTGGGTTGTCTTTTTATTTTGTGGATGTCTTCCTTTGCTGTGCAAAAACTTTTTAGTGTGATGTAGTCCAATTTTTTTATTTTTTCTTCTGTTTCCCTTGGCAGGGAATATACATCCAATAAAAAAAATTCTATAAGCAAGCAATATCCAAGATTTTATTGCCTATATTTTCTTCTACGATTTTTATGGTTTTGGGTCTAACATTTAAGTCTTTGATCCATTTTGAATTTACTCTCTGTGTGGTGTAAGAAGGTGGTCTAGTTTCATTTTTCTGCATGTACTTAATTTTCCCAACATCATTTATTGAATAAACTATCTTTAGCCCATTGTGTGTGCTTGCTTCCTCTGTCAGATATTAATTGACTATAAAGGTGTGGGTTTATTTCTGGGCTCTCTATTCTGTTCCATTGATCTATGTGCCTGTTTTTATGCCAGTACCAGTTTTGATTACTATGACCTTGTAGTATAGTTTGATATTAGGTAGCATGATTCCTCCAATTCTGTCCTTCTTTCTCAGGATCGCTGTCGCTATGTGGGGCCTTTTGTAGTTCCATATTAATTTTTGAAATATTTGTTCTAGTTCTGTGAAATATATCATTGGAATCTTGATAGGAGTTGCTTTAAATCTATAGATTGCTCTAGATAGGATGAACATTTTAATGATATTTATTGTTCCTATCCATAAACATGGCATGTGCTCCCATTTATTTTTATCTTCTTCAATTTCTTTCTTTCTTATAATTTTCCCTATAGATGTCTTTTACATCCTTGGTTAGGTTTATTGCTAGGTGTTTTCTTTTTGAAGCAATTGTGAATGGGATTGTTTTCTTATTTTTCCTTTCTGTTATTGGCATGTAAAAATGCAACTGACTTCTGGATATTAATTTTGTATCCTGCTACTTTGCTGAATTAATTTATCAGTTCTAGTAGTTTCTTGGTGGAATCTTTGGAGTTCTCTATATACAGTGTCATGTCATGTGCAAATAAAGACAGTTTTACTTCTTCCTTTCCAATTGGGATGCCTTTCATTTCTTTTTCTTGTCTCATTGCTGTGGCTAGGACTGCCAGTACTATGTTGAATAAAAGAGGTGAAAGTGGTCATCCCTGTCTTGTTCCTGATCTTAAAGGGAACACTTGTAGCTTTTGCCCATTGAGTATGATGCTGGCAGTGGGTTTGTCATACATGGCCTTTATATGTTTAGGCATGTTCCCTCTATTCCCATTTTGCTGAGAATTTTGATCATAAATGGGTGCTAGACTTATCAACAGCTTTTTCTGCATCTATTAATATGATCATGTGATTTTTATCCTTCATTTTGTTTGTGTGGTCAATCACATTTAATGATTTGCGTATGTTGTACCAACCCTGCAATCCTGGAATAAATCCCACTTGGTCATGGTATATGATCTTTTTGATGCATTGTTGTATTTGGTATGCTAATATTTTGTTGAGGATTTTAACATCTAAGTTCATCAGGGATATTGTATGTAATTTTCTTTCTTTGCAGTGCCTTTATCTGGTTTTGGAATTAGGATAATGCTGGCCTCATAAAATGAGTTTGGGCGCCTTCCCTCCTCTTGAATTTTATGAAATAGTTTGAGAAGGAGAGGTGTTAGTCCTTCTAGGAATATTTGGTAAAATTCACCTGTGAAGCCATCTGGTCCAGGGCATTTGTTTCTTGGCAGTTTTGTTTATCACTACTTCAATTTCATTAAGTGTAATCTCTCCATTCAGATTCTGATCCTTCCTGATTCATTTTTAGAAGATTGTATGTTTGTAGGAACTTCTCCACTTTGTCCAGGTTGTTCAGTTTGTTGGCATATAACTGCTCATAATATTTTCTTATAATCCTTTGGTGTCAATTGTTATTCCTCCTCTTTCATTTCTGATTTGATTTATTTGGGTCCTTTATCTTTTTTCCTTATGAGTCTGATTAAAAGTTTGTCAATCTTATCTTTTTGAAGAACCAGCTCTTAGATTCACTGACCTTTTGTATTTTTTTTAAATAGGGGACACTTCACAAATTTGTATTCCATCCTTGCACAGGGGCCATGCTAATTTCTCTGTATCTTTCCAATTTTAGTATATGTGCTGCCAGAGAGAGCACTAGAATTCGTATTAAATGTGATAATACTATGAAAGTACCAGGGTGATAATTTAGTCGGTTATCATCCTCAGAAAAAAATGTGTTAGGTTACCTCCAAATTAGACTTCAGTCTTCTCTGGGGCTATAATGGTACTAACTAAAAACAAACTTATTTACTCTGCTTGAGATCTACCAAGACCTCCAATGCTGGTATACACAGCCCTCCTTTTGCCACACCCCCATCTGTATCAAATTATTTCAAAAGACATTCAAAATTTTTCAAATTTTTCCAATACTTTCAACTATTTTAAACTAACTTTACAATAAAAATCTCTTGCATTTGACCTTTTGGGAGAGGTGAAAAATGGGTGTCACTAAACCTATCAAGCTCAGAAAGTGTTGCAACTAAAAAAGAAGGAGAGAAGATGGAAAACTTAACCGGAATGGGGCATGGGAAGATAAACAAAAACAAGAATAAAAGAAGCTGGCAGGTGAAAGGAAGACATGTGAAGTAGCCATGGAAATGAGGTGCAAACAGAGCCGCATCCCTCCCCAAACTGCTACTCATGCAGCCCTGCAGGAAGAAGTAAGAAAGAAGACAAATGGTACTTCCTATTTACATTATCTTTCCCATTCCTACCCAAATCCCATTCCTAAATCTGGTGTTATTACCTGTCATCTTCAGAGGGGGAAAATCCACTAAAGACCTTCTTTTAGTTGTTCTAATCTACAAGACACTTGACAGAGACCCAGTAGTAGTGGTGAGTATTCGGGTGACCTTGGTCAAGGCAACAGGAAAGCAGGGGAGAGCTCTTTTCTCAGTCTGTGGAACCTTGCATGGGATTGGGATTAGTGCCTTGTTTGGAATGTAACATTTTCTTCTGAATTTAGACTGCAACACATGGTAAGCTCAGAGCAACACACAGTGGGCTGGAGCAGCAGCTGTCGAGCTAGGAGCTCTTAGGACTCCTGGCTACTGGAGGCTTCTGCTTCACGTGCTTCAACACCCACCCTTTTCCTTTTCTTCTTCAAAATGAAAGCTTATCTCCAAACCCCGCCCCTGCTGCAGAGCTCTGCTGAGGTGAGCCTCAGACCCAGGCCTGGCAACCCAGGGGATCTCAAGTAAGCTCCCATCTTGGTTCTTTTCCCCCCAGTGCTGTCCCTTCCTCTTCAGTCCTACACAAAATCCTGGACTGTATTCAAAGAATAACCATTTCAAAGTCCTCTCAGTTAAATGTAGGAAAGCATTCCTTTTTTTTTTCTGTAGGGATTATTTTCAAGTATTTTAGCTCTATATGTATATTTTTTTAATGCAGGCTTTCTTAAAAGAAAATTTCTTAAGAAATTTCTTAAAATCCTTCATAATGTTTAAATATACTCCCTTCTTCTCTTAATAAAAATTCTGAAAAGACTGCCTTCCTTAACTTCAAAACAGCTAGAGCCTTAGCACATTACCTGCAGCACTTCCTAACCTATTTAATTAGGCTCTGTTCCAGCATCTACACTGCTTCAGTCAGTCTGGCGGGTTTTCCACATCCACAAATGCCAGAATTATCTCTGAGTAGTTCACACACCTGCTACAATATCTACAAGGGAGCTTTTTTTTTTACCTGCAGGAAAACAGTCAGTACAAACCGAGTACATTTCACCCTCCATACCCTGTGGTGAGCGTCCTTGTTTGGGATTTTCTCCTCCACATTTTGTGTGAAAGGAAGAGGGTGGAGAATGTTGTTGCCACTCATTCACAAAAGAGTGGCACAGCCTCAGATGCAATAGAAAAGGGAAGAGTCAATTGTTACTGAATGCCTGCTATGTGCAAGACATTGTTTTTTGGTATCTTATCTGTATTTTTTCCACTTAATCCTCACAATATCTATATGAGGTAAACATACTTATTTCTATTTTACAGATGATGGAATTGGAACCCCAAAGGGTAAGAGATCTGTCTGATTGCAATACACTATGCTACCTCATCAGTTCACCAGACAGTTTATATTAAACCCAAGCAAGGAACACTGACTGCCCTGAGGATTTAAAGTTCGCCCTGCTTTGGCTAGTGATTTGACAAAGGCTCTGACAATGAGAAGGGAGCTCCTCTTCTGAGCTGAGTGAGGCCACAGGGTAGCCAGGTTGCTTGTAGCAAAGTGCTGAAGATGGGAAAGGCAGGAGCATGGGGTCAGCAGCTGGGTCTGGGTCCCAGTTAGCTAGATGACCTTTGGGTGAGTCTGGGTCCCTGTTGATTATGCAACCTAGGGTTGTTTGTACACTCCTTCAACCATTTATTTTGAAAGTATTTATTGAACACCTACTATGTGCCAGGTATTCTTTTAGATGCTCAGAATATAGCATGAGCAAAATAAGTCAGGCTCTCACAGGGCCTACATACTCAAGGAATGTAAAACACCATGCCTCTACTTTCTTCCTGTGTGAAATGGGAATAACC
>PVKM010019901.1:0-23779 GCA_004027735.1 Carollia perspicillata | reverse complement strand
ATGGCAGGACGAAACAGCTCTCAGCGAGGGGATCCTGGGTCTTTACATGGCCCCCGACAGCAGAGGACAAATGGCAACTGCGAAAGGGCAACTTGCAGCGGAGGGAGTTCGCACTATTCCCCCTGGGCTGCTGCCCTACTTTTGCTCCCTGGGCAGGTCGAGCAGGAGGAACAGCCAAGGTCCGGCAGTTCGCACGGGCACAATTCATGCGCCTGCGTCCTCCCTGCAGAGGTAAAGGCAGATTCTAAATCCACAGAGGACATCTCCAGCCAGAGCATAATGCATTCCAGGAAATGCTTTTTCAGCTTTTCTGAACCCTTTCAACCGGCCGCTCCAGCCCGGCCCACCACGTTTAAGCATAAAGGAGCGATCATCCTTTGCAGCACATCACAGATACGCACGCCTCTTTGCTGGTCCTTATTCTCATGAGGAAAATTAAATTCCCCGTAGGTTTTCAGGGTATGGTGAAGAGGAGAGCTCTTCAGCTGTGAACGAGCACAGATTCCCCGTGGTTAAGAAAAGGCGGCTGGATTTGCCATGTCGCGGGCGGAGCTGCCCCGCACTTGAAGCGCCCACCAACGTCATTCGGAGCCACTGTATTCATATGAGAGACAGACGGCCCAGGATGCCTGGGCGGCAGGGATCGCGCTGTTTAACCTTTGTTCTTCGTATCCTTCAGGAGAGCAGACAACACCTCTATTTTCAATGTTTCTTCTGAATGATTTCCTGCCTAGTGGATTGACAGGCACTCTGATTATCTGCCCAAGGAAAATGAGAGGATAAGCAGCTGAGAGATGAAGATTGACTTGAAAGGGCTGCACCAGGAGTGCATGTTGCACTGGGATAAAGAAGAGCATAAAAAGAGGACATGCAGAGAAATGTCAGATTAGTACCTAAATATATTTTGAAGAAAAACATAGCATTTTGCCAAACTGGTCTTTACTCGAATAGGAACAATTTCAGGTTGTCACTGTCACAAGCCTAGCGATTTATCTGAGGAAGATAAATGTCTTTCTCTTTTCACCATTCGGAGCAGGGGCCTGTAATGGAACTCTTGAGGGATCTCATTCAATAATCGGGGGTAGAGGTCGGGGATCTTTATTTTGGGACTATCGCCCGCTAGACGAGTTAGGTGGAAGTCAGGGTAGGGAACAACAGCAATCCCGATGCAGAAGGCATGCTCATCTCGAGGCCCTTTCTCCCAAGCCCAGGCTCTGTGTTTTGTTTGTGAAATCATGACTGGGTTTCCCCATCTCATTCTCTGTGTTTAAGATGCCCTCCTCACACTTCTTGTTCCACTTAGATCAGAGGGGTTTAGGGATGTCTGCTTTCTGTGTCGGATTCCCTCTTGTTCTGAGTCATCTTGCCCACCCCACCCATCTTCTCACACTTAAGCCAACTTGGCGTGATCTTTGGGGTGGGCACCATTCAGATAAATACTGCGGACTAGGGGTAAAGCTGGGGACAGAAAAGATGATGTGGAAACAGATTATTTCCTACCTACCCTGTTAGTTCCAACAGCTTCCTTATAATGGTGGAAGACTAGCTCGTGTTTTCCTTGAAGAGAGAACAGTGCTAGGGGTATTTTCTAACATAAGTTAGAAAAGAAAAGGGGAAGACAGCTGAGGAAAGGAATACTGGTAAACAAAAGGAAGAGCAAAAGCAAGTGAACAGTGGCTACATGAAATCAATGTTTATCTGTTCTCTTTTAATCTCACAAGAGTTCAATGATCTGGTGAGTTGCTGGAGAATTTTCTGTCACAATCAGTTGTGTAAGCCATTGATGAAGGCTTTGGAAATATCCTTGCGTTATCTTTCCACGGACTTAGAAAACAGGGCTCTGAGCGAAGGCTATTTTTATGACATTTCAGCCATGTGATCTCTGCTTTGCCTGAATACATCCAGACCGAGGCATGGCAGGGGAATTTGCTTGTGTCCTGGACAAATGAGGTCATTACACCTTCATCTCTTGATCCGTGGCTGTGATTTGCAGGGTTCTAATCCCCATGCTCCCATCGCTGCCCAGGCGGGGCATAATTCTTGTCGATTAGTGGATATTTCCTCTTGTGCTCATTCTCCCAGCTCTCACTTCTCTCTGTCCTTTTTTGGAGGGTGGATTTAATACGCAAAGTCCCTGATGACTGGATATGAAAATGTTGTGGATAGGCTTTGCTCCACAGTCTGCTGCGCAGCTGTGCTGATCCTGGTACTATGGATGCGGGTCACTCTGTGACCGTAGAGGAAGCACAGAGTCGTTGGAACAGGAGTTCCCAGGCTCTCGATCCCAGCGCTTTCCTAGCCCTGCCCCCATTTACATCCTGTCCTGTCTGAGTTGATTTACAGACTTATTCTCATCGTCCTTCTCTCTGCTCTCTTCATCCCTTCTACTGGAATAGTCTAATCTTGTCATTTTGTTCCATGTGGAAGATTTAGAATACCCAGATAATGTAAGTGATTAGCACCAAACCTTAGAAGAACCTGGGGATCCAAAGGGAAGGATATCGAAAACCCTGAATGGCTATTGTTGTCTTTTAAGAGTGCTAATAAACATACTCTCTGCTGTGTTTGTGTGTCTGAGGGGAGGGGCAGCACATCCCCCCCAGCCCGGGGCTGCCAGAAAGGCAGGCGTTCTGCGGGGAGCCCAGCCCCGTCCCCCTGTGCCTTGTGGGTGCAGCACAACTTTCCAGCTGCCTTTGCTTGGTAAAAGCCTCTCTCTCCCTCTCCCTCTCCCTCTCAATGCTTCTCATAGATCGTTCTACCCATTGTTCTGGACGTTGTGCCTGTGGGATCCTTAAAGCCTGTCTTCTGCCCTCCCCAACTGTGACTGCTCCACTCGCTTCGTCTGACTCGGCTTCCCGTCTGCCTGCTGGGCCCATGCCGCACATTTGCCAAATCCAGCTGGGCTGGCTGGCAGCGAACATCGTGTCCAGCTTGGCTGGCTGTGTTCCAGAAAAGTTCGGAGGGATTCCTAGAGGAGGAGAATCACTCTTTTGTGACCTCCTGCGCATTTTATCTAACGTCAGAGATGATGGCTTCATAGCGCGTGGAGAAACCGCCACTCTGTTGACCTCACCCCACCCAGGAGGCCATGGCCATGCTCAGAGCTGCGGGGCCCTGAAGACATTCCCTCCCTTTCCCAGAATGACCTAGACATCTGCAGTAGGTTTCCCTTGGGGGACTGCAGTGGCTGGGGGAAACGCCCCGGATTTTGATGATGCCACAACTTCCCTCTCACCCCTACTCCTGCTGTCACCAAAGGGGACATTTGAGAAAGCCGCCTGCAGCGGCTTTGAGGTCTGGCCAGGTTCCTGCCTGAGGCGTGTGCTGGCCAGGGCCAGGCGCTCTGCGTGGTTTCAGAATGAGCCCAGTAGTTTTATGGTGCTGCCGTGTGCAGCCCGGGCACCTTGCTGTGGC
Organism: Carollia perspicillata; assembly: GCA_004027735.1. NCBI lineage: Eukaryota > Metazoa > Chordata > Mammalia > Chiroptera > Phyllostomidae > Carollia > Carollia perspicillata. The sequence continues at coordinate 20,365 of PVKM010019901.1, read as the reverse complement.
ACCAGAGGACACGCAGGCACCATCAGCAAGCTGTCTGCTTCATGCTGTCAGTCCCAAGCACGTTGCTCTCTAAAGCACCGTGGCCAGGGTCCACGGTGGCAGGCCAGCATTGTTGTAATTCCAGCACACGGCCGATGTGTTAGGAAACACCTTCAGTGTGTAATGGTAGAAAAATCACCTCAATGTCCTTAAGGCAGCCAGGCAGCCTGCTGTGTGGGCTGTGCTCCACAAGCGAACACGAAATTGTCAGCGGATTCTTTCCTGAGCTGTCACCACTGAAAATTTATGCTGCACATTAGGTCCTCCCTTGTTAGTAATGCTGACTACGGATGCAGGCACTCGGTTCCTTTTCATTTTGCAGATGAGTTGGTTTGAGGACTGGAATTAAAACACGAGTGGCTTATCAGAGTGCAGCCCTGAATGTGGTGGGTGGCCTAGAACCCGGGTCTCATTTTCCTTTCCTTTCTCTTTTTGTTTCTCTCTTTCTCTTCCTCTTCTCTGTTTTGCCTTTCAAATTGTTTTTTGTATGGTTCACTTTGATGAAATTGGTCTCTAAAATATTTTTGCTGTAAGCATGTGGATTCAATTTGGAAGGAAGCCTGAGTGTTACTTATGCCAGTGCTATCCACTAGAACTTTCTGCTGAGAGGCCAATGTTCTCTACCTGTTCTGTCCAGTTCAGTGTCCACGACCAACATGTGGCTACTGAGCCTTTGAAATATGGCTAAGATGATCAAGAAACTGAATTTCACATTTTAATGTTAATTACCCTTAATTTAAATAGCCCTGTGTGACTACTGACCGCTGTGTTAGATGGTGTGGAATTACGAACCAACCCATCCATATTCCATTTTCCAGATGGGAATGTGGGGACCCAGGGAGGGCACTGAAACTTGTCCAAGGGCACATTGTTCACTCAAGCCATCTAAGAGATTAGTTAGAACCTTTTGGCGAATAAAATAGTAATTGCTTGGTATCTCGGTATACTGTCTTTAAACTCTTCGTACTTTAAAAAATAAACAAAATAAACTAATACTAAAATACATTTTGTGTAAGTTCAACCCTTTGCATCATTGCTTTGTGAAACAACGAGGGGAACACCAAGGGGGAAGTTGGAAAAGGCTGACCTGTCATTCCACAGTAGGCCCTGGAGTGGAGCTGTTGTATCACTTCTGAGGCATCGAGACTCCAAAATCCGAAAGCCCCAACCAATGAAAAAGCCACCTTGTTCTTTCTATTCCTGCTCTGTCTACCCCAACCGTTTATTCTTTTATGTTCAAGTCTTTGAATATTTTACTTCCCAGTAGAAGAGAAATAAAATTTTCTCTGTGAGCCTACAAAAATAGAATGCCTTATGTAGGGGAGAAAGTCTGAAGTTTGGTTCTCATTTCTAAAATGCATTGAGAATACTCTGTGGACTAACTGATATAGGAAGTTTAAACATATATTTATCAATTTTCTCAATAGATAAGGTTGTGGTGGCATAAAGACAGAACTCATCAATCCTCTGAGCTCCTGTTCTTTGAGAGTACATTAAAAAAATTAGTTGTTGTTCAAGTACAGTTTTCTGTCTTTTACTCCCATCCCAGCCCACCCCGCCAGTGCTCCCCACCTCCCTCCCATTCCCACCCCTCCTAGTTTTTGTCCATGTGTCCTTTATACTTGTTCCTGTAAACCCTTCCCCTTTTCCCCTGAAATTCTCTCCCCTCTCCCCTCTAGTTACTGTCAGCCTGTTTTCTATTTCAATGTCTTTGGTTCTATGTTGCTTGCTTGTTTGTTTTGTTGTTTAGGTTCCTGTTAAAGGTGAGATCATATGGTATTTGTCTTTCACCTCCTGGCTTATTTCACTCAGCATAATGCTTTCCAGTTCCATCCATGCTGTCCCATAGGGTAGGAGCTCCTTCTTTCTTTCTGCTGCATAGAATTCCATTGTGTAAATGTACCATAGTTTTTTTATCCATTCATTTACTGATGGGCACCTAGGTTGCTTCCAACACTTGGCTATTATAAATTGTGCTGCTATGAACATTGGGGTGCATAGGTTCTTTTGGATTGGTGTTTCAGGTTGAGGGTACATTTTTAAATGACATCTCAGATCTTTTAAGTTGTGAGTCTTGGAAATTGCAAATGTCATGTTTGGGGAAGATGGGCAACATGTATTTGCAGACGGTGAAAGGATAAATATTTTTGGCAGGTAACATGCAAGGTTTCAGTGTAAGATTTTTAAAGATGCAACTAAAGGGTATGTCAAGAATATTCTGTGAAAGCCACCTGCCTGAGGCCCCCAGATTCAGTGCCTCCCATCCTGTTCCTGTTGTTCCCTCTCCTGGAGAGAACACTTCATGTACACGTTCGGTAATGCTGTGTGCCTTGTAGTTCCCTTAAAAGTTTATGAATGTGTTAGAATTAATTTTAATAAATGTTGATTAATTGCAGTTCGTCTTGTGTTTTGAAGAACAAAGGCATCCCGCAGTTTTGGCAGCTTTTCCTCTGCTGCTTTGAAGGTGTCACGGCAGGTGGCAGTGTGGCTCTGCAGATGCCACTGGGCCCAACTGGTGCAGAACCAGAGTAAAAACTCCCCCAGACTCTCAGGGGATCGCCAGGACAAGGGCTGTCCCCCGAAATAAGAGCCTGGACAGAGACAGGATGCAGGGTCCCAGGAAAGTTCAAAAGACTCACTGAGACTGACAAGCGCTGTGAACCCAAAATTCAGGTGTCACTTGAGCCTTCTGCACTGTGATGCAAGCAGCCTTGTTGAGTCCTGACAGGTTGGAAACCACATGTACGAACAACATGATCGGTACCTTCAGCATGTTCCAAACAATGGCTTGCTGTGCGGTGTGCGTGTATGTGCCTGTGCAGTGTGTATGTGCAGCTGATGTGTGTGCATGCATGTATGTGTGTCGTGTCTGTGGCATGTGTATATGTGTATTGTGTTTCTGAGACGTAAGGAGAATCAGAGAAAAGATAGGTAGATGATGCTATAATACACTAAATATAGAAAAATTATCATATATCAATCTATCTATATCATCTATCTATCCAGTGCATACTGCATACAGACATCCTAGCAGGCCAATAATTGATCCATAAAGTAAAGTCTCTTGTTACAGGTACACAGAGAGGAAACATAAGTGATGACTTTCCTGTTTATAGAATGAAGAGACAAGAATAATGACCTTCCGAGGTCACTTTCCACTCTGACATTCTAGAGGTTTGTGAATGTTTTCACATACCCTGGTGCTTTCTATACTTTCAGAGTTTACAAAGCAGACCATTGTCCTTCAAATCACACTGGGATGAGGAAAGTCAAGGAACTACATACCTCTCAATGTTGTGTCTTATTTGGCCTTTGGATTCTAGTTAGCAGGACTCCTGTCCGAATGGCACGTGGTGGTGACCAAGGCAATCAGGGAGGTCGGTGTGGCATGCTGACTCTGTTCTGTTTCCTATGGTGAGCGATGGAGGAGCCCATTGGGGTCCAGGACAACCAAATTTGAGTTTTCTCAAATTAGAACATTAATTGTTCTAGTTGTTTTGGTGTTGCTATATTTAATTTATACTTCATTATTTTAAAAAATGTGTCCCAGGAAGAGGATTTTAAATATTATATTACATTTAGTTGTCCTTTCTAAAGGTCTTTTCTGTCTCCTTTACATTAGTGTATGATTTAAGAAAAAGCAGTAACTTTTCAAGTTAATTTCGTGGTGTTATTTTTCGAGATTCTTTGTGCATCGTATACTATGTCACATAAATCTGTTCATTAATTTTAGGTTGCTTCATTTCATTACTATTGTTCCTATGTCACTTGCAGGCATTAAAATGCCACAGGATAATAACCTTGAACAAAAATAGCATGGCTAAAACTGCTCTGATATTTTTTGCATATTGATTCCCTAATTGGATTAGAGTCTCCCTTTGACAGAATTTCAACAAGGTGGAAGGACCAGGCCATGATTCACAGCTGGCTGGATCTCGTCCCAATGACCATGAGTGATGCTCATTCGTTCAACTCACACTGATGACGGGTCTGTAGTGGGCCTGGCCCTGTGGGCTGCTGGCCTTGCCTGTACAGCTGCTTCCCTGATGTTGGGGTTGTGGGGTGAGTGGACAGGAAAGGCAGCATGAGTTTTGGAATCTGTTCCAATCTGCTTTCATATCTGTCTTAGAGGAGAAGAGCCTCTGGGAATTACTGACATGCGGGTGACCTGAGAAGGGAAGCTGAAGCTTCCCTTTCTTTGTTCCTGGAAACCATGACAGGTGACAAGTCTGTCCTTTATTGGGAGCTATTGGACCAGCCTCGAAGACCTTGCAGCTGTACCATGGGCCCAGACTGGCATGACAGGAGAGTGAGCTTTCCAGGGGAGATACCGGCTTATGATGCCAGCAGATAGCTTCTGAATTTGCAGCCTATGGGGGAATCTGTATGATGAGATGTTGAGAGATTTGCGGGAGTCTTGTGGGTCTTTTGTGGAAATGTTCACAACAGAGATTTATATAGAACTGAATGTGAGATGTCTATTTCAAAAAAAAAGATGAGTTGGTTGATGTTAAGTTTTGTAAACTTTTGTGATTAGACTTCTTGTGGGTGGGACAAGTCAAGTTGCGTTGCACAGTGCCGTGTCCTGCCGCGGCTTGCTGCTGGTCCAGCTCCAGCCCTGGGCCCTGGGGAGTAAGCTGGGTATTTTGCACCTTGGAAATAAAAATATGATCAAACATTTACTATGCATTAAGTGCTTTTAGATGTCTTTTTCTTTTTCATTTAATTCCCCACAGCAACAGTCTGAAGTAGCTATTACACTAGTGACATTTTATTGAGGATCAGAGAAGTTTCATTTCAGAAGCAGGATTTAAATCCAATTCTATGAAATTCTGAAGTGCAGGCTGTTGTAGTCACCAACTACAGCTGTGCCCCCAGGACCTCCGATACATGGACGAGAGGTCGGCTGACCTACTGCCTACATCATTTACCGCAGCCTCGGCATTGCTTTCCTGTATAGAACAGTTCGCAGGCACCAAATGCAGCAAAAGGCTGGCAGTTAGCATCCTCATCCACCTTCGATTATTATAATTTATAAATCTGCTAATATCTTGGTGAGACTAAGGCACAGAATTGCAGATTTTAGCATTTTTGAGAAGCACGGCAGCTTCTCAAAACCTTCTCATATTTTCAAAGCTTGGTTATCTTGGCCTTTCTCGGTGTTGCATTAACTTCCTTGTTCCTTACCTGGTAAGTGGGCTCATGGAGGCCTGGCCTTTGGCCAACCGGTAAAGACAGAAGGGGAACTGTGAGTGAGGCTCACACTGCAGCATGAGCATTACAGAGCGGGGATGGATGGCCTTTGGCTTCACTGAAACTCCCCACGTATGCAGTCTTAAGAGGTTTCCAGGCTGTTAATTCTTTCATTTAAAAAATGAAAGTTTACAGTGAAAGTTTAAAGATAAATTGCTTTTTAAAAGAGAGGAAAGAAACACGATAGACTAACTCTTGGTCATATAGGGAAAATAACAGAATTAAACCAGAGCCTACTTCGTAACTCGATATAGCAGTTAAATAAAGCTGAACTTTGTAAGAATTACAGTGAAATAAAATGAGATAATGGGGTCTGCTCACTTCTATTTTTTAAATCTGATGACCATGAAATAATTGAGCACAAATTATAAAATTGTATTCTAAAATTGGCTCATTAATTTAGACATGGCTTCTAATATTCTGTCCAATTGTGTCCAGTGACATACCACAAATCACAACGCCATGGCTGGCAAATAAAGTACATTTGCACCTGCTAAAATGTTTTGTGAAGTGGATCCGCTATACATTAGTGCTATGCAAATAAGCTTGTAGTTAGTGTTCAAGACTCACCTTGAAATCTTTTACGTTCCTCACTAGCAGGATATAGTTCTCTATTTTCCAAGTATATACAACTGTAATGAATACCTCTAAAAAGGGAAAAGCATGTGACCAATATCTTTGCAATGTCTAAAATATGTCAATACGCTCTAGACAAAAGTCATTGCTTAGGTATATTGCTGTAAAAATAGTTCCCATTTAAATGACAGTTGAATTGTGGTGGCTTTTTTTCTATGTAATACCTTTGACCTTTTTCTCTTGTCTAAAATAAGCCCAGAAATTAATATTAAACATGGCAGGTAAAAACTTATGTTAGCTCTATCATAAAAATATAAAATTTTAGCCTGGCTCCTAAGGCTGGCCTCCTGAGTTTTCTCCTATTTTTCAAAGTAAGGTTGCTAAAATAACACTCCCAATAGTCATATCTTTGGGTTTAAACAAAATGGGGGCTGACTTGAAAGCGAAACTCTATAATGACTGGGAATAGATGCTTCATTATGATTTCTCCTTGTTATACATAAAAGGTAAAAAGAATCATTAATTTTATTTTTTTCCTTCCTTTACAAATCATATATTTATTAGTTCAAGTAAGTGTCAGGCACTTAAAAATGCTTTCATAAACATCATAACCTTTACTTTAATATCCCAGATGTTCATAGAATAAGAGTGAACAATGATCCCCAAAAGCACATAGCTAATAAAGAATATTAGGCTTAATTTTGCATCTTTATGTCTAGTTTTATTTACTTCTTAATTGTTTACTTGCATCATGGGCACCTTTCACATCTGAGTGACTGCTGGGTTGCATATTTGGACATGCCAACGGTAAGTCTTAGACTTGACAATTTAAGGATTGATATAATAATGAACAGAACTTCCTCAAGAAGAAGGTTAGGATTTTCCTTGAGGGAGGTAGGTGTTTTCTTAGTCTCTGATCTCACTGGTGAAGCTTGGAGAGTAGTTCTAGACTCCTGCATATATTTCTCTGTGATTCCTGCTCTGAGGACTGGGTCCAAATGGATAGGACAGGTGCTACTTTGATGAGTGCCTTCAAGGAGGGAGAAGAATAGCTGTGGAAAGAGTCTGGTCGACAGGGGCAAAGCCAGAGATAAGGTGGTGAGGCCAGTTGGGCAGAATTTGCAACATTCCAGAATAATGCCTTTTATTTCTCTGAAGGATTTGCATTCCTGCATCTAAACCTAAGAGCGGGAGAAAATATGTCAAAATATCTTTTTAAACTCTGAAGGGAACCTCCCATAAGTATTCAAAGCATGATAAGGCCTACTTGTGCAACACATTATAATCCAATGAAGAAAAGATCTTTGATTGCTGGCTGGTAGCCCTGATATCTTGGCCTTACTGTGCTAACTATGCAGATAAGGATATTTATTTCTTCATCATGGATATATGAATGCATTTATAGGTGTTGTTTTCTTGAGTTCATAAAAATGTATACAAAATGTAACTGTTTTCAAAGTGAACATTGGACTCTAGAGGGCTATAAATTTACTCATTTGTTTTTGAAAGCAGGCGATGTGCCTATATGGTCATGCTGATTGCTAAGGGAAGAGACCCATGCCTAGGGCCATCGGTGATGGCCTTGAACTAATGAGACAAGAACAGATTTGCTATAGTTTTTCAACGGAGAGGAGGAACAACAGTGACCCTGTAACTCTCTAGCACCTTGTCGGAATAAGAACTTCCCAGTGGAGAAGTGATGGCAGTTTAATGGGAGTGGCTCAGAACCACATGAATAAAACATTTGGGATTATCTGCTCTAGGTTAATCAGAAGAGCAAATCTAACTTTTGGTTTTTTTCTCCCATAAGAAATGTTTTCACATATTTTTCTCTTCTAAAATTCACGGCAAGGTGTAGAGTGACAGGGACCTGCTAGCACATGGACAAATACAAGGAGACACAGGGCAAGGACACTGTGACATGGGGATGACAGAGAGTAAATAACTGTCTCATGAAACAAAAACGGTTCCTTCACACAGCAAAACTCTCTTCAAAAATGTCTGTCACATTTAAGCTATCATAACTCTTCTCTATAAGATTATTTTATTTTAGAAATATATTCCTACTGGAAAACAATTTAATTTTTTGATACATCTACTTGGTGTCCAATAAATATCGCCCATTGTTATTATTAGGTATAATTTTGATTGAGTTGAAGTGGTACTAAATCTTGAATTTTAATTTCGACCCGAGTTAAGTCAAGTTTTCCCACAGAAGATTCTGGGGGAAGTGTAATTAATAAAAACCAATAAATAAAAAGACGATGTAGATTAATCAGATCTGGAGAAGCGGTGGGAAGGATGCAGAATGATTGTAGCCTGTGGATAGCAGGAAAATTAAAAATGGAAATGTGACGCTGAAGAGGGAATATAACGGACAGAACTTTATGACCTCATCTACAGTTGAAGTCTTAACTGATAATAAAAAAATAATTATTACCCACAAGTAATATACCCCCAGAGAGGGGGTATACTTTGGCAGGTGTGATTTGTGGCAGTGTGGAACACCAAGGAAATTTTGGGGTTTGATTTGTCCACGAGATATCATTGTAAGTGTCAGCATGAAGGGGGTGAACTATACAGTGAGCGTCCTCCCTGTGCACACTGAACAAGCATTCCCCAGGCCTTTGTAGTGAACACTCTGAAATTCCAGTTCTTTATGCCTGTAAAGCTTTAATGTGCTCTGTTTCTGCTTAAATTAACTTAAAAAGGTCGACGGACATTTTGGGCCTATAGAGAAGGAGCACATTTGCTTTGGTTTGATTTTACTTTTCATTTCTTAAAAATCCCCTGCATCTCATTAAACTTCCCTATGACTAAACTTGATAAAATATATGCTGTGTTTAAATAATTTCAATACAGAAAAATATTTGAGGGCTTGCTTTAGATTAAATAATGCAAAGCATGGATTTTTGCATAAAAAACATTTATGAGGTCATATAGTATTTCTGGTAATAATGCATTATCAGGATGATTATTTATGGTGGATTTATCCATGAGGTAAAAGAAACTGGGGTAACTGTTTTGATGAAGGTTATAACTGGCTTTAACTTAAAAGTTTAAAGGCAAAAACAGGCATAGCAATGATCTATGTTGAAGGTAAATTTATGGTAAAAGTGAAATTATTTGGAGTGTTATGTAGGGGTACAGTATAGCTTTTGTCTACATTTTCTTTTTGTGTTAATTAGAAAATGATGGTGCTAACGCTTGCAGTTTAGACTTTAGGCAATCACGGGACTTAAAAATAGAGAGACTATTATTTGTGTTTTATTTGTTTCTTCTGTAGCAAAACCAAACTTTAAGTTGACAGTATGTTTAGAAGTCCTTTTTAACCCTTTGTTTTTAAGATTCAATTTCTAGAGTTTTAGAGACACAACATTGATTTAGGAAGATGTTAACTGCTAAACTTAACAACTTTATGGTAAAGTATTAAAAACGAAGTTTGTAAGCACACGATCTGTACAATGTCCCCAATTACATTTAATCCTGAAAAGAATATTGGGCCTTCTTTTCCCTGAGAAGAATATAAAGAATTTAAGATTCTTGATAAACCTCAGCCTCCTATAGATAAAAACAGATAGACAAAACTGCAGTTACATAAACGCTTATCTGAGTCAGCTTCATGAACATGGTTTTAATGGGGTTGGCCATGGCTGATGGAGTTGGCAGATGTCTGGCCCCTCCAGTGTCTTCCCGGATCACTAATATTCATGATTTGTTGTGTCTTCTAAGCTGTTTGGGTGGATACTACCAGGGTTTGCGGCAGTGGGTCGAAGAATCAGAGTTGGGGGAGTCAGAGTGAGGCAAGTTAAGGCTTGAAGGAAACAGTTATGGAGTAAACATGGCACCAGCCAACAATGACCTCAGTTCAATTTTGTGTAGGGTAAGCCTGAGGTTTTAAAGTTCCCGGGAAAGAAAGAATAAAATGCAGTCAGTAGCTATCAGTTGACTAGACAAGATGCAGAACTCCTTGAGGGTAACAGCTGTGACATTTATTGCTGTGCCCCAGCAGTGCGCCTCACAGAGAGCTGTGCGCAGTAAATGCTGAATGAAGAAGAGCATTAAGAGATAATAGGAGCCACAAACCTGTTTAACAAATTGACTTTGCTATTTGGGTACATTCTGGGGAAAAAATAGAACTACAGTTAATGATTTGTGATTTAAATCTTATTGGTAGTGAAATCAGACTAATAAAATGTTTAAAGAAACAACTCACAGCTGTAATTATTCTGGACCAGAGCCCAGTTAAATCTTTAGAGTTGCCCTATTCTGAGCTTGGTCTGCAGACCAGCACTGGTGTTCAATGAGGGTGTTTATTTTTTTCTTTTTCTTTTCTTTTCTTTTCTTTTTTTTGCTGTTCAAGTACAGTTGTCTCCATTTTCCTGCCACCATTTCCCCCCTCCCCACTCACTAGAGTGTTTAGAAAACTGTATAGCAGTTTGAACAATTTTATGTAGCTTAAATTTAATAGTGAGAAATATTGGGGCTTGTATTTTACATGTGTCTATTTTAACTTATTTTCCAGTAAATAATTTGTATTCAATATTGCAATTATATTAGTTCATGATGGATTGAAAAAGAAAAGCAACAAAACTATTCCTTCATCACTGATGGTTATGGAAACATGACTTCAGAGAACTCAAGCTTTGAAAATTTATGCTATTTCCTCATATTATGCACAATTTAAAATTAAAAAACTCCGAACTTTTGCATACAATGTAAACTCTTCTTAGATATTCAGCTCACTCTGTCTGTCTCTGGGCCCCAAGGACATGCTTGTCTGCCCCTTGGCTAATCTTATCCTGCAAGGAGATCCTCAAACAGATAGGAACAGAACAGCTAGTTACTTGCAAATTTTTCACAGACTGTAGTATCTTGTTTAACAACTGAAGTAGATCAGGAACAATCTAATCCAGGTGAGTCCCTGTTCTCTCCTTCTGTAAGTGTCCATATTCAGGGCATATCAGGCTTATTTCTTGGTAATGAATCTCTCTTTTTAACATGGTTAGGAAGTGACTCTAACAGAAGAAGGAAGCAGACAAGTGCAAGAAAATACACATTAACATGCAGTTATCAGCTTTTTGTATTTTTCATCTCAGCGCCAAATAGTTTGGACTGGACAGATTCTTTGGATTGCTCTGTCAGATGGGATAAATCTTTCTGCTTGCAGAATGAACAGTAGGCTTCAATGAACATCAGCAGTTTCAGAGCCGGTGCACCCAATTCCATACTTCTGACTCCTTCAGAGCTCCCATTGATTTTAATGATGATGTTCAAAGATTCAGTCTGTCCCACCTAGATGAGAGCTGGCCTCATAAAACGTGCCCGAAGCTGGTGGATTTTATTGGTAGGTATGGTAACACCAATCACCTTGGGGAAAATGTACTCGTAATTGGCTTAATTCTTGCTGTTTGTGATTAGTCATCTCTCCTGAAATGAGATGATTGGGTGTAGTGTGCCCAGTAGTTCTATAATCACATGGAAGGCTAGTTGGCCAGAGAACAAAAGTAAGTTTGAGTTTTTTATTCTGTGTTTATTTTCAAAAATCAGCAAACTGTACAATGGAATCTAAGTATTCAAGGGTGGGATACAAATTAAACAGAGCATTTTGAGCTCATTACGTGATTTGCTCCTTCTAACCCTGGACATTGGTTTTGGATGCTTGCTTTACAGTGATGTGGGAGAGTCACAAGGGCTCTGTTTACAGTGAGTGATATGGGAGCCACCCTACTTCCTCCATCAGCAGCTCAGGGTTCTTACTTTTATGAAGTAAGGTTATTGAACTTAAACACCTTGAAGGTCTCTTTTAGTTTTCAACTTATGAAAATCCTATTTGAATTACTACTGAGTACCCATTAGATAATAAACAAGGCACTAGATGCTGTGGAGAATACGCATGAGAGGAACAAGGTATTTTGATGTAGTCATACTTACCAACGTGCCATTTGAATAGTTGTCTCAACATAAAAATAAAATATTGGGTTGAACAAAAAGTTTGTTTAGTTTTTTCTGTACTATGGCTCTAGTAGTGTTTCATCGTCTTCAACTTCATTTAAAACAATTTCGTTGGATTGTATTGTGACAGCTGTCATATACAGCATGCATTTAAAGAAAAACATCAAAACTGGTGAATTCTTTGTGCAGCCATTTTAATATTGAAGATAGACAAAAATACACAGCATTTTCAGAATACTATGCTTTATTATTTCAAAAATTTATGAATGTGACTGGAATGCAAAAAATGATTTGTGCAGTGTATGGAGAAAGTGCTGTGACTGATCAAACATGTCAAAAATGGTTTGCAAAGTTTCTTGGTACTACTGACATTTTGGCCTAATAATTCTTTGCTGTGGGGCTGTGTTATGCATTGGAAGATGTTTAGCAGCACCCCTGGCCTCAACCCACTAGAAGCCACTAGTGGGAGATAGCTGACATACTCAAAATATCCAAATCAATAGTGTTATTGGTGAAAATGAAAAATGTGTCTTTTATTTTATAGAAAAAAACTAATTGGACTTTTTGGACAATCTAATATTTTATACTTTTAATGTTGAGAAAAATCATGGCTGTCTCAAAGATCCCTGACATTTTATATTCTCAAGTATCGCAGAGTTCCTGAGTGTGTGGAATGAGGTGAGGGATGGGTTAATGCACAGTTGCTAAGATTAATGGTTAAAAATCAAACACTCTTCTAGAAAGGATATAGAGTTCCCCACCACCCACAATTTGAAATGATAAGAAAGGATATGTAACAATATTAGTAACTAAAGGAATCCAATGGTAAGATTTTTTCACCTTCTAGATAGTTCTATCAGTTAACATTGGCCAGATTTGTGGAGATAACAGACAATCCATAAATCTTAGAGGCTTAGTAAAATGTGATTATTTGCTTAGGATGGAGTTTGCTGCAGGTCTGGAAGACTATCTGAGGCATTTGTTCTCTGTGCGGCAACTCAGGATCCCAAGTCTTACAGAAGCACCGTCTTGACGACTTCATTTCCTTAGATAAAGTGTCAGGGGAAGAGACAGCAGGCAGCATTTTGTACCAGTCTGTGGAAGGGCTCCGCCCACAGGGCACCCCTGGCCACCATGGATGACAATAAGTCTACCAAGACATGATCTGCTTGGGGAAGAAAGGTAGTTGTTCTCTCAAAGGAGAAAGGCCAACAGCCTTTTCCTCAATGGGCTTTTATTGGGTTCATTTTGCACAGGAATACAGGTAAAGCTCATCAATCATTGTCAGGCAGTAAGGATTAAACAATAGATAACATACAAAGAACTATGAGGGTTTATTCTGAGTCAGGGTCAGTTAGCCAAAGGGCTATAAAACTTTGGGAAACAAACCCATATCCTGCTCGGACCCTTATCAGAAAATTGAGAGCATTCTTAACAGAGCAGGTTTCCAAGATTTTATGTATTCTTTCTTAGGCCTGACTGCGCTAGGGAACCTGCCCTTTTCAGCACAGGGCTGCACTGCCCTCTGTCATTGTTTCAGGCTTAGGTCAGGCAGAGGAAGTAAGGCAGCCAAGGGATTAGGAGACTTCTCACAGACAAAATGAGGACTCAGGCTATGTCCAGGCCAAGGAGCGAGGGTCTATCACCCCTTTTTGTTACAGCCCCCCAAGTCCTTCCCTGAGGCCCCCCGTGATCCTGCTTGTCTCATGTCATCCTTCCTTGAGGAATCTTACCCATCATTGGCTAACAGGTCATGCACTGGGGGCAAGGCAGGGTGAAGTAAAGGGGGCAGAGGCAGCACCCCTGCCAGGGAGATAAAGTTTGTCTCCTCAGTGGCTTATGGTCCCAAGGTCTCTCACTCAGCCTTAGTGATGGGAGGTTACAGCTTCTGAAACCAGGCAGGATGGTTCCCAACACCAGTCCTTAAATGTTTCTATCTGGAAATGATAGAAGTCATTTCTACTCACATTTATTGACCAAAGCAAGTCGTCTGGCAGCGCTAACTTCAAGTGGGTGGAACAGTGAAATCCTCCCCAGTAGCTGGGAGGAGAGTGGTAGTTATATTTTCCACAATTACCAATATTTTAAAAAATGGACAGAGATGTGAGGAAATGGGCTCTTTGTATACTGAGGATGTATATGAATTGATTCGATTTTTATAGGTGATCATTTAAACAATTAATGAATAAACAATTGCTTTGATCCAGCGATTTCAGCTATATGACTCCAGCCAACCTTTACCGAGCTATTACTATGCACCGAATACTTTATTAAGACATTTGCACACTTTACTACATTTGTAGTGCTTACTTTTAGGAGTTTATCCTCAGGAAATAAGTGTACATAGGCATAAAAATTTCCATGGGAACTTAAAAAAAAAAGAAACAACCTACATCTAAAAAAACATGAAACAACCTACTCACCAGGGAGTGACTAACTAAATAGCATATTTATCCAATGGACTACTACTAATAACATCCCTCTGTGTTTTTTGTCTGTCATTTATTGTCCAGTGGTTTGGGAATAGAAACAGTCAGTTTTTTAAAATGTTGTTCACTCAGTGTCATAAGATTACAGAATCTCTTACAGTGAGTAGGTTTGCTTTAAAATAAAAATAAATCAAATTTTATTTCAAAATCAGTTTTAATCATTTGTATTTTATTGCTTAAATTTGCAAGAGGCAGACTCAAGGTATTATGCACCTATAAAAAAAAGGCATATATAAGAGGAACTTTGCTGTCCAAAAACTAACAACCTTACAAGGTGAAAAAGTTCTCATATGTTAATTGTAAAAGAGTGTAAAGTAGTACAGTATATTTCCCAGTGTGTATAGTGCAAAGGGGAATTGCTGGAGGAGGTCAGGAGAAATGAGAATGAACATTGCCTTGAATTATTGAGAAACACATTGTGGAAGGAAAACACAGTTTGGACCTTAAATGATGGGTCAGGTGGGAAAGCTGAGGTGATATAAAAGCCATACAAAGAAAGGGCTACATTAAGGTAGGAATCAACATGGTATTTAATTATCTGGATTAGCCAAATCCAGCTAGTTTCAGGAGATAGCATGAGGAGTTAGAGAGAAATTGTCTCATTATCTAGAATATGCTAGCTATTCATTTCCTTGAAAAATAAAACTTTAAGACTGATTTTTATTTGTTAAGAAAATATCAGGAAGACATTTTAAAACTAGCTTTCTATTTCCTCTCCCTGCAACTCATGTTCCAAGTAATCAGATCTAGAATTCTGTCTGAATTTCAAACCTAGCATATTATTTCTTGTAGAGTAAGAGTAATTTAATTATTAAGATGTAGATTTCTTTCCACTTGGATTTGGGCAAATTTCTGGCACTCAAGTGGAAAGGATTTATATTCCTTACTGATTGCACAAAGAAACCACTTTTTATATTGAGACACCTCACATAGGGTACTGTATTCAACAACAGGTTTTATTATTTGTTTAGTTATAGGTCTTTCAAGTATGAATTGAAATACTGTCCAGGTCCCAGGAAAATGATTTTCTTGTATCTTTTAATGTCAATTCAAAGAAGTGCAGAGCACCCCCAGATAGAATTAAAAATCCTAATGGCTTTGTACTATATCATCTACGAAAATGCAGGAGGTCAGAGCATTCTTTGCCTTGGACTTCTTTACATAGTAGGATAGATTTAAGTAGATGTCTGCTTGTTAACAAATGTTCTTTAGTCTTGCCTTATGTTTTAAACCAAGTGTGTTTGAAATAACTCAGTCTCAACCTGAGCTCTTCTGTACCTGCAGCAGCCAGGGGGTAAATATTTGCATATTCCATCATCATTTTCCCACTTAAGACCTAGTACATGGCAGAACTGATTTGAAAAAGTATATCCAAGTCCCCTGGTTAATAGAAAAAAAAGCCCCTATTTATCAACAAAGCTGCTTAGACTTCAAATGTTGATCAGAAAAATAAACAGCTTTGTTTCAGTGATTTCACTTGTAAAGACATTGCTACAATTATTTGAGTAGGTAACTTTTTTCTCCCTTAAAGGAAAAATAAAAACAGTTCAGGCAAATGGTGAAATACTTAATTGAATGTAATGTCCCTATTCCAACTTCAAATGTTGTCAAGAAAAATCAAATGATGCTGATTGTAGCTCCAAGTTCCTATTGTGCTTCAGTGCTAAATGATAAAAATAAAATATATTTTATAACCCAGTAGTGCAACAGAGCTGCAGTTGGCTCTACCACATGCAAAGAAGCCTTACTTTGGCTGCGTTTCGCTGGGGATGCATTCTCTATAGGCTCTACAGTGAAGCCTTTTGGGGAATGACTATCCTGTGTAGACTTGTTTCTGTCAAAAGATCTAAAGCAGTTTTTAAAAGGAAAGAAACCTCTGGTTTAGAGCACACTGATCAATATGTAATGATACGACTAGATCAATGACTTCTAATTTTCTTGGTTTGTAAAATGTCAACTGTGCGAATATATTGGCAGGTTTAAAAAAAGCTTCTAGGTAGAACAGATGCCTAAATTAACAGTTTTTTTAGTCTGTTTTATTTATGAGTATCACATATTTTATTTCAGGTAAACTTTATGGCCAATAGCATCCTCAGCCTGTAATTGTTAATGCTATCCACAATTTTCTTTTCCAACAACAGAAGTCCTGATTCCCATGGTGAAGAGTTTTCATTAACACTGTATACCATCATCACCTTGGAGAAAAGATAAACATTTATGAGATAGCAAGTATCATAACTTGTGAGGATGCAACATCTTTTGTTTTAGTCATAAAAAAACCCACTTTTTACAGAGGACACACATAAATCCAATTTTTTATCTGTAAAATTCTAGAAAACAATGTATCTCTAAAGTACCTGTAATCTGGGTCCTGTACCTGCTTCTGGGTGTGGAATTTGATGGGTGATTCCCATAGGCTGGTTTGGGTGGGTCCTCCTACCACAAGTCCTTCCTTCTTCCCTTCCTCTCTCCTGTTTTATTCCTTCTTTTCTCTCTCTCCCTCCTCCTCCACTTCTTTACTTCTGAGGAGTTTAAGCAATTATTATAATTTTACTTCATGCTTTTTCTGGAAAATTTTAATGAATTTAGAAAAGGGTGAGACAAAAGTGGCATTTTGAAAGTCAACCATCATTAATATTTTTATATATTTTTCTTTAATTTTTAAACAAAGATTTCATTTTACACAGTTGAAATTATTATATACATCCAGTTTCATATCTCTCAAAAAGTATATGTCAAGTATCTTATAGTTTTATAAAAACTCTTTAAAGCAGGGGTGTCCAACCTGTGGCCCATGGGCTGCATACACCCCCGGATGGCTATGAATATGATACACCACAAAATCGTAAATTTACTTAAAATATTATGATTTTTTTTGTGATTATGCGTCACAGTGTATTTAATGTGTGGCCCAAGGTAACTCTTCTTCTTCCAGTGTGGCCCAGAGATGCCACAAGGTTGGATATCCCTGCAAGTATTACTTAAATTATTTGTCCTCACAAAAATAGGCCATTTGTTAAAAGCTCACAAAGGGCTGCACCATTTCAGTATTTGTTCTTAATTTCATTTTAGAATTTTAATCTTTTCCTCTCAATCACTTCGGTCTCTGTCATCTGAAAGTATGCATATGTCTCTCGCATCTTAAACACATCATTTTGTAATCCCATGTCCCACTCTCCTGGCCTTTTTCTTCTTCTGGGATACAATCTATTAGTCACTTTTAAAACCATCCTATTCTGACTTCTGCTTCCATTTGTCTGTACAACTTGCTCTGGAAAATGGCACCATTGACAGCTGGCTTGCTCAACTCACGGGCTTCTTATTCTTATCTCTGTCACACTGTTTTTGAAGGCTACCCTTCCTCTGGCTCCCCCACAGCATGCTGGCGTCCTGCAGGGCTCTGTGCTTGCTTCCCCTTTCAATCTTTGTACCCTACTCCTCACCTGTGATTACTGCCACAACCCAGGTGGCCATTACTCTGAAGTACAAGCCTCAGGTCCAACCTTCTTTTCATTTGTTATCACTTAAATACTCCTCAGACTATTCCCTTTCTCTTGGCTTTATTTTCTCTTGGATTCCTTCTCTAACCCTCCTGGTTCCACATCAAAATATCGGGAGTCATTTTTGCTCCTTTTTCCCATCCAGTTCATTCCCTCTGTTCAGGAAGTCATAACATATCAAGAGAGAACCACTGTCACACCATCTGTGTCTGTTCCTCCTTCTGCAAAGCTGCTGCTTTGACTCAGTCCTGGGACACGGGCAGCTTGGGTGCTCCTGGCTGCCTCTCCTCTGTTCCTCCTTTTCATCAATGCTAGTGATCATCAGTCTGTTTTTCAAACACCTGCTTGAATTTCAAGACTTAGATTAAAGGTCAGCCCTATGAAACTTTTTCTATCATCATTCCAGTGTAAAAGTGAACACCCTTTTTTGATTCTCTGCCATACACCCTTTTTCAGGACACCTACAGTCATGTTGTACTTATATGTCTTTCTGCATCAGACTATAACCCACTGTAAGGCAGGGATCATGGTTATTAGAACATGTCTCTTTTGTTTGTGCATTTCTTGTTCCTGGAACATAGGATGTGTAATAAGTGGTAAGTTATGAATAAATGACTCAATTCGTAATTTTAATCTATTAATTTATTTATGTGTTTGAAAAGCTTTAATTTACTGCTCATATATAATTCTATAAGCAACATTGTAAATCTTCAGTTAAATTTTGCATTCTTTCTTATGGATAGAAGTAATCACCTGAAGTGGAATTACAGAGGCAAAAATGTATAGTATAGACGTTTTGACAATTCTTTTTTTAAAAAGTATTTTATTTATCTATTTTTAGAGAGAGGAGGAGGGAGGGAGAAAGAAAGGGAGAAAAACAACAATGGGTGGTTGCCTCTTGCGCACCTGTTACTGGAGACCTGGCCCGCAACCCAGGCATATGCCCTGACTGGGAATCGAACCGGCAACCCTTTGATTTGTAGGCCTGCACTCAACCACTGAGTCACACCAGCAAGGGTGATATTTTAAAAATCCTTGATACGTTGTGCCCAAATATAGATTAGGATATTTGATGTTTCAATAGTTGAAATTTGAATATATGTTTATATTTAAACAATACCCCAGTGAAACTGTATATCCTTTCTAATTCCCTATTTGGGGAGTTAATTTTTGGTCGTGCAATATTAAGTTTTTATTTGCAAACTGATGTAGCACCATGCCAAAAATAGTAATATTAAAGTAGAGTCTCTCTCCCAATGCTGTGGAAAGTATGGAAGGTAGCATTCAATGTAAGCCAAAGAGGCAATGTATAAGAGTTTCAGTTTTCTTCTTTCTTTTTATTTTGTCACAGTCTAATAAATTCCTAGTGGACTTTGATTATGAAGATAGTGCAAAGCCTACCTTTTTAAACCTTCCTTTCTGAACACACTATTGATTCAACTTAAACTTCTTTTTAAAAAATTCAATATGCACATCTGGGGAGTTTGCTACCCCTGTGCTTTATAGGAAGGTTGTGAGGATTAATGTGTTTATAGGGCATTATGTGCTTCTTGGATAAAAGGTTTCGTATAAAACACAACTCTGGTATTGTTATTTGAAAGAAAACTTTCTTTGGGGAAAGTGAAAAGGCTCCCACAGTAACTTTTGATTAAAAGTATGTAGCCCAGTACTTTTTTTCAAAGGCGATTTCCAAGGAAGTCTTGAAAATTGGAAGTCTTGAAAATTGTACACCTTGCCATCTGCTGGTGTGATGCAGCATGCAGGAAAAGCGATAGACTCATTTTGTCCTAAAATTTTAAGCTAGTATAGCCTTGATTTGGCTTCAGCTCATCTTAGTGACCCTGAATGTATTATTCTGTTTTATTTATGTTTTGAATCATTTATTGCTTAATTTTAATTGTTTAACGGGAACTACATTCATGCAGACAATTCCCTGGCAAATCTCTCTGTGTCTCTTCCTGTCTCTCTCTCTTTTACAAAATAGATTCCACAGAATCAGGAGTGCATGGGGTTTTTGGTAGCTATGGTAACCACATCATAAACCTTGATGCATGGCAGGTGCTTCAAGCACTTCAACTAGTAGAACCTTATGGGCACTTGATGTGTTCAGCGAAGAATGACATTTGCCCACAGGGATCATAAAACAAAAAGAACCTTTACTCTTGAGTTGGCTGTGAGGAGATAACAGTCACGGAAGGACTAACGAGGACATAATGAAACTCGATGAGGATTACCCTGATAAATACTACTAAAAGAGAGCAACTCTGGGCTACAGGAGAGCACGCAGTGTAAATGGCAAAGCAGTGCAATCACTCTCTATACTGTAGGAGGACCTGATAACAAATACCATGTCTGTGTATTATCATCAGTGAGTCCGGACACCCTGCGTTGTGTGTGGGTCAAAAACCAAATGTTAGGGCTCAATTCCAAGTCTGGACCTTTGAAAATTGTGATATATTTACCTGAAAAATGGGAAAGATGTTGGGTTTTTGATGACCTGAGGTAGGTGGCTTGGTAGATGACAGAACAGGCATTTCATATTGCTCAGATTAA